>JACXGM010021931.1:0-16994 GCA_016801145.1 Umbra pygmaea | reverse complement strand
CCTGTTCCACTCACTAGTTGTGAGGTATTGTTTGTGAGTGAGCAGCATTCTGAGCGTTTCTACATACATATTACTGCTATTCTGGCCTGACCTGTTTTTTCCCTGTTTTGAGATATCGATTACTGGATTACCCTTTTGTACCGCCGCCTGGAAATTGCTGTTCTGTGTTCGGACTCCTGCTTGTTCCCCGGTTAAGATTACGCCTTCCCGCTCCCTGCTGAAGACCTCCCGTGTATGACCCTCTGACTGTCCTGAGTATCTGACTAGTTTACCAG
The DNA here is from genome assembly GCA_016801145.1 of Umbra pygmaea. NCBI lineage: Eukaryota > Metazoa > Chordata > Actinopteri > Esociformes > Umbridae > Umbra > Umbra pygmaea. Next base: position 16,719 of record JACXGM010021931.1, on the reverse strand, counting down.
ACCACTGCCTGTGTGACTGCCTGAATAGTGTACCAGACCTCTGTCTGTATGACTGCCTGAATAGTGTACCAGACCTCTGCCTGTGTGACTGCCTGAATAGTGTACCTGACCTCTGCCTGCGTGACGGCCTGAATATTGTACCAAACCTCTGCCTGTGTGACTGCGTGAATATTGTACCAGACCTCTGCCTGTGTGACTGCCTGAATATTGTACCAGACCTCTGCCTGTGTGACTGCCTGAATATTGTACCAGACCTCTGCCTGTGTGACTGCCTGAATATTGTACCAGACCTCTACCTGTGTGACTGCCTGAATAGTGTACCAGACCTCTGCCTGTGTGACTGCCTCTGTTGTGTACCAGATCCCTGCCTGCCTGTTATCATTTCTCTTAGCTATTGCCAGTCGCCTGGACAATTAAACATAAATGTTTTGAGAACCTCTCTGGGCCTGTTCATTACACTATACAAATAAAATATTGAACTTGAACTTGAACTTAAGTCCTATCCTTTGCAGGACTATCAGGAGATCACGATGAATTGTGTTCCTCTTGTTTAACGTAGATTGTGTAGTTTTGCGTTAACATTTAACAAACTTTATTGAGTAATGGTTAACCTAAGATGCTAGGAGGTTGCTTCAGAATTGATGTTAAGCATACTCAAGCACCAGGGATGGGTATTAACTGATTAAAAATAGTCAGATTACAATAATCAGGTTACAAAAAGTTTGAAACTGTAAGCAGTTATGTTACTGGGATAAAAATTGTAATTGGATTAAAGAAAAAAATATAGGATTACTTTTATATTTGAGATTTGTCAATTCCCTATTGAAAAAATTTAATAACGTAATGCGTTCTGTATAACATTTTCAGATATAATAAATAGCATATGTATATTCTGTTAAATTATATCTCTGTTTTCTATTCGCCATGATAAATTAATTACATAATTGGTTCATGGGTCCCAAACTGTAGTTTTTGGTGGTAAATTTTCAATGTGTGCTAAATGCATTTGTCAAACTATAATAATAATATTGTACATTATTATTTCAACTTCCATTATTCAACCCAATATATCTTTTTTCTTTTGGTACACAACCACTTGACATCAGTCCACCTATAATGCCCTTGTTGACAAAAATTGGGGTAATTTTTCTATTTGTTTTGGAATACTACTCTACATTGTGTGCACGATTATTAGGCAAGTTGCATTCTTGAGGATTAATTTTATTTTTGAACAACTAAAGTGCTTTTGATCAATCCAAAATGTAAGTACACCTCAAACCTGTATATTTAACCTGTTAAGGATCCGGCCCTGAAACTCAATTTCCGCCTACATTTTTTGTATTGGACCTGAAGTAAGGAGATACATAAACTTGATATTTTTTTAAAGGAAAGACTTTGACATTTGTGGATATGTAAAAATAATTTAGAATAAGTGTACACAGTGAATCTGGCACAAGATGAAAGAAAATACAGTACATATGTTTTTTGATTTTTTTTCTCTACATCATCTTTCAAATGCAAATAAAAAGCCATATATTGAAATTGATAGCTGGAAACACTTCTAATCATGTAAGAGGACCCCAAGTGTCCTTAATGATTGTGCCCAAATGTACCCAAGTGTCCAAATTAATCATTTTCATATAAATAACTACAAAAACATGTTATGGTTACAAAAAATTTGGTAACACTTTATTTAACGCCCATATGCATAATGCATTATAAATATATAATACACCTGGTGATTTTCGTATGCTTTAGGTGAAGTCAAACAAATAAATAAAAAAACACAACAAAAAGCTGTTATTTTTTACTCTGCTTTATTAAAGAACCTGAATAACACACATTGCCACATAATTCTACAGTTGGCAATTTGGGCGTCACAACACACATACATCAAAATAGTTCCCAACATTTTTCTGCTAATCATAGGAACGTATGGGAATCAAACCCATATTTTCAGAGTTACCTTACTATGCTCCAAATATGTAGCTACAGAGGACTACAAGATGGAGCAGATATATTTCAGTTATTGCAAAGTATGACGAAAATCTGCAACCGTTTGCGGTCTATTTAAATCGTAAAAATACTTTTGAAAAACGTCTGTGATAAAGCTTATGTGTTTACATGAAAAATGCATGGCTTGAATTTTTCCTCTCGCTGTCATTTAAATTTGCGCAAATCATCTTCCGATCAATTGTGGAAACATAATAATGGGTTGCATCTACATAGAAGCCTGCCTGTATTCATAAATATTTCTGACATTTTAAAACAAATCAGTGACCTAAAAGGCCAAAAATGTTCCAACTAGCTCATCTTTAATAATACCAGCCCATACCAGTACCCCACTTCCACCCTGCTGGCGTCCAGCCCCAGACCCATCCATCAGGTCCTTGAAGAGTCTCTCTCATCTCATCAGTCTATGAAACCTTTTAGGTTTAGCACTGAACACCTTGCAATTCTGGGCACTCCAGGTAGGTCGCAGTTCTGGAATATGACAGCACTGGAGGATAATGGGTTCTTGGTAGCTTCATGTTTGAGTCTTCTATAATCTTTGGCAGTTCATTTGGTTCTTTTTTCTCAACACATTTCTTGTAACCCAGTTGACTATGTGCAACAAAACGTTTGATGCATCTGTGATCACGCCCCAATATCTTAGCCATTTCAAGAGTGCTGCATCTCTCTCAAAGACTTTTCTGAGTCAGTTAAATGTCTTTTTGGACCATTTTTCCTGAGGAACAGAAGATGAAAAATATTTATGCACACCTTGATATAGGGTGTTGGTCTCCTTATGCCACACCCTCCTTCATTACACAAATACACATCACCTGATATGCTTCAATCCAATAAGCATTCCAGTTTATACATCTTGGAGTTGGAACATATGCATGGGGAACCATATCTATGCTCTTAGTCACCTGAACATGTTAGGCAGGTGTTACGCATCAAGGTTAGTTAATAGGACTCAGCCTGTAATTTAAGGGCCTGTATTCGGCTTACTCAGTTGTCTAGTATTGTCAACCTGTATCAGTCCCGCTGTCTTGTTTGGTAATTTTTGCCTTTGTGGTCTATTAAAAGAAACTCTGAGACTCTGCTTCTGATTCCTGGCTCATCACCTTGACAATAATAGTGATTATATGGTCAAAATACTGACTAATAATTGTGCACCAGTGTATGTTCTATTGCAAAATATTTACGGGGCCACAGAATTTGTTTTTTGATTTAGTCTTACTCAAATTTATGTAAACAAACTTCCTGCATGGCATGCTTTTAAAGTAATCTAAAAGTAATGGAAAGTTAACAGATTACATTACTGAGTGTGGGTAATCCAAAAGTTACATTACTGATTATAGTTTTGGGTGGTTAGCTAGTAACTGTAATGGATTACATTTAACTTTACCAGTAACTAAACCAACCCTGTACCACAAGCTTAAACGTGCAATATGTAATTTTTGGCCGCCAGGGGGCTCTCAAGAAAAACAATAGCAAAAGATGTACTTGGATGACGTCGATGACGTCGGGAGGTTGCGTGGGATCATGGGTTTTATTATCTTCGTCAATGACAACCTTCCAATCTAGCATCTCCGGCAGAAAAAAATGTTCACTGACAAAGTAATATATTGTAAAAAAAATATAACTTTATTCACGTTATGTTTGGCGGCTCCCTGGATCTTATAACAACTAGAGCAGTCACAGGTTTTATGACGCCATTTACGGGCGACAAAATTAAAACTTCCGTGTCTTCGAATTATATTACAAATTTCTCAGGATTTGAAAGTTAGTGGAAACATTTAGGATAATGTAAGTACACAACTAAGAAATATAATATATGCATAGTGATGTTTGCTTTTAATGCAAAGTATGTATTTTGTTATTGTTTTGATTGATATTACATATTGTACCTTTAAACAGTAGTTCCACGTGGCTGTGTACATCATTTGTGAAGAAGCTTGCACACTCTTCAAAACTAAAAAATAATACTAAAGATATTCATATGCTTTATCTAAAAACAATGTCCATCTATTCTGAACTAATGTAACTTTATCTCAAAACAGGAGAGGTTTACAAAAATTGTGCTGCAAAAAAAGCCTTCCTAAAACTATATTGATTGTTATGTATATGATGTCCTTGCCTGAACTCTTGGTATCCTAATAGAACATTAGTCTCTCCAAGGCATCCTAAAAGGCCGAAGGGTCTGTATGCCATCTTAGTGGCTGGCTTAACATGCAGTCTTTTGAACGGGGACAAATGGCTTTATACATTTGCGTTTGTTCGTGCAGATTCAGCACACCTCGAAGGTCTGACCTGCCAGTGCAGATACAGAGAGCTGCTTGATTCAGGTGTAGTTTTAGAGTTATTATGAAAGCCTGGGGCACCAATGCAGCATACCTAGCACAGATCCATGTTGTACGTGTACACTAAACTAGCTACACTACACTGCACTGCTACTATACAGAGCAGGAAACACTGATGTCTGTCTTACAGGAAGACCTGTCTGGAAGGATACTGTTTTAGCTAAATCTAATAATTCTTAACTATTTCTCAATTTGAGAATATTGTTCCAACTTTCAATTTCCACTTAGAGTTAGGTGTCCAAATCTAACTGATTTATAGAAAATAAAAAACGGACTGTTTAAACACAGAAATGTGATGTAATACTCCTGTACCTGCCAGAAACGGGTCAAGGAAAGGATAAGCTGGCCAATCGTTTTTTTTTTGTTGGATTTATTAATATTTTAATTATGCCCATTGTTTTTTACCTTGTTTTTCTTCTGAAGCACATTCATTCTACTCTTTATCATACTGCTTGCTCAACCAGCCAATCTAGACCAGAATACTTATGCACTGAAGGAACGTAGTCTTGGGACTCCTACCTTGATTTAGCTCACAGATGCCTTATCCGTCGCAAGAGGTTGCTAGACCATAACGAGTAAAGGCAAGCCAATTCAATTGCTAATTCCCAACCCAAAATTTACTTTTTTACTGAATGCATCAACTATTTTATAGTACTGTAAGCCATGTGGATGGAACGTACCACTATATTGACTAATAACAAAGGATGACCCAGTTGAAGTCATGTCAAACCAGGTCAGCAGGGAGTATGAAGTTGGTGGTCACTTGCCTTTTACTCAATATGAACATTACACATGCAAGCATGTGATATGTGAGTTAACATTAAAGTAAGTTTTTTAACAGCAAATATGAGTCTCATGTGTTGTTAATATGCAACGTAAAATCAGAACATTTTCTCAAACTTCCTCCCCAATTCCCACCAACCTTGCCTTGTCAGCAGCTCTGCAACTCCTTGGACAGATCTGTGGGATGGCGAGGGGCATGCACATGGTTCATCCATTCATGTTGGCCAGCCGCCGATTGTGGCAGAATAAATAATCAGATTTATCTAACCCAAATCCCAGGTAGCGCTATGCTAATTTGCGCTGCAGTGCAGGAGATCCGAGGAAAGTCAGAGAACCCATAGTCAGGCTCGAACCACTGACTAACATGACATAGATTGTCTTGCAATGCAACGACCTTGCAAACCACTATGCCACACGGACCCCCCCCTGAAATGTTAATAGTTCATATTTCTTTAGACCTCTAACATATGACATCTAATATATAATTTACAGAAATCTAATATATTTCTAGAAATCTAATATATTTCTAGAAATCTAATATATTTCTAGAAATCTAATATATTTCTAGAAATCTAATATATTTCTAGATAATATACAGAAATCTATTGTATGGCCATAAGTGTATATAACTTAAATGTCCTATATCGGCATATATGGTGGAAACATCATCACCTACGTAGAGCAAACATCATCACCTACATATATGTCGAAATATACCAAAATTGGCCGCTTTTATATATGTGACATATATTTCCACATTTCACATCCATATCTGCATTTACCTATGGTTTACAGAGTGTACAAGTGATGTAATGTATAATATATGTCAATGTATCTATAAGATAAATAAATAAAATAGAAATACTGCTACACTTACTCTTGCCTTATGTCAGTTAACAATTCATCTACAAATTTGAACAAGAATAAATGCTTATGTGTGAGATATTGATGTTATATACAGTACTATATACGTAATGATAAGTAGGGTTATGACATATCTGTCAATTAAATATTTGGTAAAATCTTTTTTAAATGTATCCCATACAGAAATCTAATATATGGTCATATATGTATGTTTACTTATATGTCAGATATCGGCATACATGTGGGAAACATCATCACATATATGTACAAAATATACAAAAATTGGCCGATTTTATATATGTGACATATATTTCCTCATTTTGTAATTCAAATATTGTAATCAAAATATATGGTCATATATTTTCAATGTTAAGATTTTTCATATGTATGGCCATATATGGCCATATATTAGATTTCTGTTTTTAAATATGTAATTAACATATATGGTAATATATTGTCAAATACATGTTAAGCTTTTTCATATGTATGGCCATATATGGCCGTATATTAGATTTCTGTTTTAAAATATGTAATTAACATATATGGTAATATATTGTCATATATATTTTAAGATTTTTATATGTATGGCCATATATGGCCGAATATTAGATTTCTGTATGGGTTACTTCACCAACATCAGAGGAGCCTTGAAGGAGCCAATAAAATAAGAGAATAAAGTATTATCAGCCTACATCATCAGATCCTCTCTTTCACACTGGAGTGCTAATGGTAGATGGCAAGCTGCCATAAACCCACAGATGGCATATGGGCATCAAAATATCCACCTTATGTGTTTCATGATCTTGAGCACAGGTATGTAAAATGATAATTAACGCTGAGCTTTTTCAAGCCTCTTGTTAATGCCAAAGGAAAGTATGTTTTACATTGTGATTTCCTCTGATTCTGGGGCCAGGTTAATTTGTAATCACACAGGATGGCATCCCAATGGTGCCGTATAACAGCCTGTGTGTAGTAGACATTTCTGTGTTCATTTGTGTAACCATATTGATGTAATACTTTCATTTACTGTATCTAGCTGTTCTATCCATTGCCTTTACTACAATAATTATCCTGGAGCCCATCATATGTACCTCATTCCTGTACCCATGTAAACCCATTTGCCTTACCGTCTCTGCTCTTACACAGAGCGCTGAGGCATCATGGCTGCTGTGCCTGTAGAGAACTGCAATTTTGTGAATGATCAATTGTTATGTTTAGACAGGCTCATCTGGAAATGTATCAACATGGTGTGACTAGCGACCTAAATATAAATAATCTGGAATGGGTAAAGGTAGGCACACATATAACTGGCACATATGTGGTGTTGACTTTGTGTGACGGGAGAGAGAGTGTGTATACTGTACTTGCGTTAGTGGTTTGTGTTTGTGTGTGTTATTCGTGTCCACCCTGATGGTGCTGTTTCCTGGAACATTATAAGTGAGTGTTCTCTGGGGTCTAGTGGTGAAAGGAGAAAAAAAATATATATATATAAGTAATATCACCTTGTCATAGCCCAGGCTAGTGTGAATGAGTTACAGAGAGCACCGTTAGCATATATCTCTTATTAGACAGCTTCATATTATATACTTTCCACATCCAAATGAACTGCATTTAGAAATTGCTGAATTGTGTCATCTGTCTTCTAGGAAGCCCAGAAGTAGCTATGAGCACAGAGGACTAGAAATGCTTTTCATATCATCAAAAACATATGAACATGTGGGTCAATAGAATTTAATTACATATGATTGTCTAGCCCTATTTTCTATTAGAAAAAAAGTCAATTTTCTATTTGAAAAATAATAACTAGCAGCAAGAAATAGCAATTTTCATGACTGTTTTTCATCCCCAGGTATGTGAAAATGGAATTTATGAACCCAAGTCCATTTGAAAGTGAAAAATTAAATAAATATCCTTTCTGAAGTATAATAAAGAAAGATTAATGCCAGTGGTATAGTGGTCCCTGAAGAAGTGGATATAGTCTAATTTTGTCAAACATTTCCCAAGAGGCTCGCTGAAGGAAAGTCGCCCTGTGTGAAATGTTATATAACAAACAAACAGTGACATCCAGGCTACGCTGATGACCTATTCAATATTAAATCCTGTTGGCGTAGTGATATTTCACAGTCAGACCAACCTGAAGATGTACTGTGAAAATAGGTGTAACGCCCAGCCCAGGGAGGGCTGGTGTTCATAGACTTTTTTGCACTGAGATATGGACTCCTTTAAGTATTTTAGTTATGTCATATGTGTATTGTTTTGTTGGGTTATCTTTGTATTTATTGTCAGTGCATTGCATGGTGTTTTAGTTCTTCATTACAAGTCTGTGGAATATCCCTTTAGTTGTTTGAACACAGCTCCATCTAGTTATTGTTGTTGTGATAGGGCTTAGGTTAGGTGAGTCTGAATCTTGTAGATCGGCTAGAATATTTTTTTTTTACCTTTATCACTCCTTGAGATTAGAAATCTTTTTTTCAAGAGTGTCCTGGCCAAGGCAGGCAGCATTACATCCATACATCCATTTAATCACAGAATACACAAATACAAAGAACACAAAGGAATTGAATCAACATTTTGTAGGCAAACGCAGTCCTTAACACATCAGGTAAAACATCTACGACCCGATATTGCTGCCTCCAAAACAATCCACATCCTCTTAGAAGTGACCAATGGGACCAGCTCTTAAAGTTTTATGGATTTCTGTAACTTGATCCATGTAGAGGGAGCAGCAAACTTAAACGCCTATTTTCCCAATTCAGTTCTAACCTTTGCAACCAACAAAAGGAAAACATCATGTGAACAAAGATTATAATTCCCAATATTATTTACACGGATATAGGTCAGAAGGTAAGATGTAATTAAACCTAAAATAGCCTTATATATAAAGGTATGCCAGTGTGGAAGATTAATTAATACATACAGCCGTGTTCGATTAGGTAGTTTAGCGTTCCATAAAAATACAGCCCAGACTAGAGAGAAGTGTTGGTCAGTGGGATCTTATGATCCTGTTACGAGTGTGCCTTATCTTACATTTTGTTTGTGAAGAAGATATCCGGGAACTACATATTGTAAATATATGCTTCTGTTTAATGTATGGGATTTTAGGCCTGCAGTTTAGTAACTATATGTTAGCGCAGTGTCCGTGCCGCTATAAGAGCACGTTGCTACTTTAGTTGTTCTGTGGTGCTCACGCTTATGCCTTGTCCTTGACAGTTCATGGAATGTACTATCCCGGAGCTTTTACTTTCTAAAACAATTATGGCAAACAAACATCGTCCTGCCTTCGGGTCTCCCTCTCTCAACCTTACACCACATCGTGACAATAGGCTAATAGTATGTAGGCCTGCTATTGACATTGATATCTCAAATTATGCTTGTAGATGATTGGTTTGCTGTATGGGTATTACTTTTTCTTCCTTGGCGAGATGCTCATCAAAGGACACATCTCAATTTTCATTCTTATTAAACCTGCTGAGGAGGGGGTGCAAACAGAGAAGGCTATAGTCCTCAACTGAATATTACAGCATTGGGAGGGGACAAAGTTTTGTAGAAAAATAAAAAATTTCGGTTACACAATCAAAAAAATTCAAAATGTGCAAAGATTATGCTAAAAATGTTTGACAATACATACATATAATAAAAACAGCAAATTCTATCGTTACAGAGCAATTTTCGGAGTAGGGATTGATTTTTTGGTAAAATTACAATAAAAACAATTGTGTTTAATATTATAATTGAGTTTAGTTTAATTATAGGTTTATGGGTTACGGGTAAGTGATAGGCTTTAGTTTCAGTTTACTCACACGATTACTTTATTGAAGTTAAGGACTGGGTTTACAGTCAGTTTAGGATTAAGTTTAGGCTAATAGTCTTAGGTCCCCTCGTGGATGGAAAGACAAAGGTGTGTGTGTGTGTTTATATGTGTCTGTGTGTGTGTGATCACACAAAATACAGAACCAGTTGGCTGCCTTTGTGGAGATAAAATACAGGACATGACCCAATTTCACCTTCTGTTCCTCAGCCTGGTACTAAAATTCATCACGATCGCTTGCCATTAAATTGGCAAGACATTACAATCTCAAAGGACATCCTTGAGACAGGATGTTACTGCAATAGAAAGGTTACCTCAATGTTAACATCAATACTCAAACTGCATGGAAGTGTTTTTAGGTAAATTAATGCATTTCATGTGAATGCCAAGAATGATAACAAATATCCTTGCCCTTTTTTATTTAAATGAACAGGATATGCAAGATGCGGCCCATTTTAACAATGGTAACGTTAATGTATGTTACATCACAATGATAGAAGAGCAACAAAAATGAGGCTACAGTACATTACTAATAAAATAGAAATGTGGGTATTTTGCGGTGATGTACACATGCATCAGTAATAACAGTAGCAAAGTCTGAGAACTAATGAAAAGTGAAGAGGAAATAAACAACAGTCATGAATGGCAACACTGCATTTGGTTCAATCAGGCTGTTCAAGTGCTAATCAGTCTGATGGCTTGCAAATCCATCACCTGAGAATTTAGTGTACAAATGAAAACGTGTTCATACTGATGTCATTCAACAATATTTGGTGATTGTGGAAATATTTACCCATTCAGCCAAAACAGCATTTGTGAGGTCAGGCACTGATGTTGGATGAGAAGGACTGGCCCCAATTCATTCCAAAAGTGTTCAATGGGTTTGAGGTTCAAGGCTCTGCAGGCCACTTGAATTCATCGTGTAATCAGAATTGTAATTCTCAGCCTGAACCCGAAAAAGCCAGATGGCCTGGTCTGATTTCGGGCCTTAAATTCTACTAATTAGATTGGGCCGGGCCAGGCTTCGGACATGTGACATAAGTTTTTGAAAAATATATTTAAATATAATATTTGTTTCAAATATTTAGCTAAATGTTTATGCATATTTAGAAGAGTAGAAACTAAAACTAAATCCATTAGTCTGTTTTTCAAACGATAAAAATGTAAGCTTTAATATAAGTGTCACGGTTTGGTGTGGTGTAGATGAAGGAGGGAGACCAAAGCAGGCAGTAGATGGTTGTTGCTATTTTTTAATGGACAATCCGGGAAATATACATGTATTGCAGTTGCAGGTGAACAGTTGAAGCAAGTGCACAATGAGTATACTTATATAGCTTACTATGCTCTCACAGTGGCATAAACACTGATAGCTAACATTCAAGCACAGAGCGTATGCATAAACTTTCAAACTTCAATAACAATCTTCTCACAACTTACATACTGTTGGTATAGTGTAGCTCCCGGACATCCTTCCCACACAGAGACAATATCTTACAGATATTAATACCTGACACCTCTCTCTAGTTTGGCCACCATATGAAGAGCAAGTTAACTGACTAATAGAACCCAGCTGAAAGTAATCATTAAACGTGCAATATGTAATTTTTGGCCGCCAGGGGGCTCTCAATCAAAACAATAGCAAAAGATTTACTTGGATGACGTCGGGAGGTTGCGTGGGATCATGGGTTTTGTTATCGTCGTCAATGACAACCTTCCAATCTAGCATCTCCGGCAGAAAGAATGTTCACTGACAAAGTAATATATTGTTAAAAAATTATAACTTTATTCACGTTTCGTTTGGCGGCTCCCTGGATCTTATAACAACTAGAGTAGTCACAGGTTGGATGACGCCATTTACGGGCGACAAAATGAAACGTCCCGTGTCTTCGAATTACATTTCAAATTTCTCTGGATTTGAAAGTTAGTGAAAACATTTAGGATAATGTAAGTACACAACTAAGAAATATATATAATATATGTATAGTGATGTTTGCTTTTAATGTAAAGTATGTATTTTGTTATTGTTTTGATTGATATTACATATTGTACCTTTAATCATCAGAGCTACAATATACCAGCCTAACCTAAACCCTATCCTAGCAATAGTAAAACTACAGTGAGGTGTCACCTTCCTTAATGGGACATTACATGAGAAACAGAAAACAAAACTACAATGCAAAGCATTGGCACAATAGAAATGATATACACATAATATATGATAAATAAACATTATAATTAATGAGTCCGTATCTCAGTTCATATCTACACCAGCCCACACTGGGCTGGACAAGTGTAGGCTACAGTTCAGGCCAAACTCAAAATAGGCAGGACCTGCACTTATTTCCAAACATAAGAAAAACTAAGCATGAACATTAAATAAATGGACTGCATTTATATAGAGCTTTTGTTCCAAAGCGCTTTACATTGCCTCACACTCACCCATTCATTCACACACCGACGGCGTCAGCCATGCAACGCACCAGCCAGCTCGTCGGGAGCATCTGGGGTTAGGTGTCTTGCTCATGGACACCTCGACACTTGGTCAGGAGGACCCGGGGTTCGAACCACCTACCTTCCGATTACTGTACAACCTACTTGACCCACTGAGCCACTGCCTTATTGCGAAGTCTGTTTAATTTTCTTCCATTATTGTTTTATTGCCTTAAATATCATTAAATATTTTACATTTTATGCGCACACAACACCATAACTTTATGTTTTTTATCAAGCTTTTTTTGGGCCAGACTTAATTAATTTCTGTGATGTCGGAGCGGGCTTGGGCCTGGGCCTCATCTGAGCTGGATGGGTCGGACCGGGCGCAGTTTTCAGGCCCGATGACATCATCTACACCAAACTTGATGAACCATGTCTTTATGGACCCTGCTTTTTGCACAGAAAAAGGGCCTGGAACAGGGAAGGGCCATCCCCAAACTGTTGCCAATAAGTTGGATGCACCAAATTTACATTTTAGCCATTTAGCTGACACTCTTATCCAAAGCGACATACAGTAAATACAGGGATATTCCCTCAGAGCAACTTAGGGTAAAGTGCCTTGCCCAAGGACACAGTTGGCACAGTCAGGAATCGAACTGGCAACCTTCCGACTACAGGTCTGACTCCCTAACCACTGAGCCATCAAGGTGACCCTTCACTAGAACTAAGGGGCCTGGCCCAAACCTTGAAAAACAGCCCCAGACCATTATCCATCCTCCACTATTAGTAGGATGTCCACATAATTTTGGATATATTGTATAAATTGCCAGAAAACATAGTGCAGTACTTTCTGTTGTACAATAAGGACCAAAGGAAAAGTTTCAGGGGAGATGGAATGTGCCCAAATGTAAGCAAAAAATAGTAAAAATGGGGCCGCGCTTGTCCTACTGTTTCAGATAGTCCACAATCAGCTCTTTTGTCTTGCTGACATTGAAAAATACTGTTGTCCTGGCAACACTGCCTAGTCTCTGACCTCCTCACCAGCATCCCTGTTCAGGCAGACCACTCAACTAATGAGACTTGACGAGTGCAGCTATGCAGTCTTTTGTGGTGTTTTTGGTACAACATACTATTTAAAGCCTTTTGATATGAATCATTGTGTTCCCATCTTGGACAATCAAAGAATAATATGCCTGTAACTAAATGTAGCATAATATGCCTGTAACTAAATGTAGCATAATATGCCTGTAACTAAATGTAATTCCTTCTGACTCCCATAGTCCTCTTCAAGCCACTTCAGGCTGCCCCTCACCTCCTTGGCTCCGTGACTGACTGTGTTCTAACAGAACAAGGCTGCTGGCAGCTGAGCACAAATGGAGGAAAACAACTTTTCCTGCAAGAACACATCTTTCCATTCCCTGAGTTCTACTGTATTTTCTCTTCCTCTGTGTCTGCCAGTAAAGATGCTTTCTATCACTCTAAATTGCAAGCCTCTGCCTCAAACCATGGGAAACTACTTTCTGGCTCACCCCTGTCTTAAATCATCAACTCTTTCTTTCTAGGTAGATTACTTTTCCACCCACTTTGAAAAAAAGGGGATGACATCTGGTCATCGTTCACTTGGCCCTCTCTGTAATGTACACTGGTCCTAATCGTACCGAATGAGTACTGACAGTGGTCCTAATCACAAAGAGTTAATACTGTACACTGGTCCCAGTAACATATAACTAAAATGGTACACTAGGCTTATCCCACAGAACAAGTACTGTACACTGGTCCTAAACACACAGAACTAGTACTGTACACTGGTCTTAATCACACAGAACTAGTACTGTACATTGATCCTAATCCACACAGATCTAGAACTGTAAACTTGTCCTAATCACAAAAAATGATTACTGTAAACTGGTCCCAGTCCCATAGAACTAATACTGTACATTGGTCCTATTGACACAGAACTAGTACTGTACACTGGTCCTACACACACAGAACAAGTACTGTATACTGATCTTGATAACACAGAACTAATACTGTACACCGGTCCTACTCATACAAAACTAATACTGTAAACTGGTCTCAGTCCCACAGAACTAACACTGTACACTGGTCCTGGTGACACAGAACTAGTACTGTACACTGGTCTCAGTCCCACAGAAGTAATACTTTACAATGGTCCTGATAACACAGAACTAATACTGTACACTGGTCCGGCTCACACAGAACTAATACTGTACACTGGTCCTAATCACACAGAACTAATACTTTATACTGGTCCTGATAACACAGAACTGGTACTGTGCACTGGTCCTAATCATAAAGAACCAGTACTTTACAATGGTCCCTGTCCCATAGAACCAGTACTGTACACTGGTCCTAATCACACAGAACTAGTACTGTACACTGGTTCTAATCACACAGAACACTGGTCTTAATCACACAGAACACTGATCCTAATCACACAGAACTAGTACTGTACACTGGTTCTAATCACACAGAACACTGGTCTTAATCACACAGAACACTGGTCCTAATCACACAGAACTAGTACTGTACACTGATTCTAATCACACAGAACACTGGTTTTAATCACACAGAACACTGGTCCTAATCACCAGTGTTGGTCAAGTTACTTTAAAAAAGTAATTAGTTATAGTTACTAGTTACTTCTCACAAAGAGTAACTGAGTTACATCATTATAAAAGTAACTAATTACCAGGGAAAGTAACTATTGCGTTACTTTAAAAAATCAAGTATGTCAAATAACTTGGAAGCCCCCAATATTAAATATGTGAAATGGACACTAAATAGAATCAAATATAAGTCTGAGTTATAAGAGCTTGCGGTGGTGGATAAAAATCTAGTTTAAGTTGCTTTGATGTCGTAGCTCAATCTCCTTTTGTAGCGGACCTCATGTTATCAGCTGCATTCTTGGCCACTAGTTTGGGGCGGGATGTGACGATGTGATGCTTCATTAGATTCAAATTACTTGCCACTAACGTGGAGTGTCTTTCTTCCTGTACATAAGTTGCACTTTACATGAACATTCTTGCCTTTTACCTTAACGAGGGAAAAGTTGTGCTTATTATACTTACAGTTTGCGAAAGCTACCTTTGAACTCGTTTGACTTGCCATCTCTCTGACTCCTGGCCGTTGGTGTGTGCGACTGTCTGTGCGTGTGTGATAACTGAACAGTGAACACCCGCCCTACTCTGCCTCTGGTTGGTTGGCAAACGATGGAAATGTACTCAAAGCCAATCATCATTAGTTGTGGATGTCTACCACCCCCCTGACACACACACACCAGAGAAAAAAAACTTTGCAGGTCCTGCAGAAAGGAAGCTACCGCTTCATTGAGCTTAATTAAAGTAACGCCACATTTTATTTTGTCAGTAATGGTAACAGCGTTGTAACGTGGAAAACAGTAATTCGTTTGATTACTCGTTACCGAAAAAACGAACGCCGTTAGTAATGCCGTTTATTTATAACGCCGTTATTCCCATCACTGCTAATCACACAGAACGAGTACTTAACACTGGTCCCAGTCCCATAGAACTAAAATGGTACACTAGGCTTAATCCACAGAACTAGTACTGTACACTGGTCCTAATCACACAGAACTAGTACTGTACACTGGTCTTAATCACACAGAACTAGTACTGTACATTGCTCCTAATCCACACAGATCTAGTACTGCACACTGGTCCTAATCACAAAAAATGAATACTATAAAATGGTCCCAGTCCCATAGAACTAATACTGTACACTGGTCCTAGTGACACAGAACTAGTACTGTACACTGGTCCTACTCACACAGAACAAGTACTGTACACTGGTCCAGCTCACACAAATCTAGTACTGTACACTGGTCCTCATCACAAAGAACTATACTGGTCTTAATAACACAGAACTAGTACTGTACACTGGTCATACTCACACAAAACTAATACTGTAAACTGGTCTCAGTCCCACAGAACTAACACTGTACACTGGTCCTGGTGACACAGAACTAGTACTGTACACTGGTCCTCATCACACAAAACTAGTACTTTACAATGGTCCTTATCACACAGAACTAGTACTGTACACTGGTCCTACTCACACAAAACTAATACTGTAAACTGGTCTCAGTCCCACAGAACTAACACTGTACACTGGTCCTGCTGACACAGAACTAGTACTGTACACTGGTCCTACTCACACAGAACTAGCAGTGTACACTGGTCCTACTCACACAGAACTAATACTGTACATTGGTCTTAATCACACAGAACTAGTACAGTGCACTGGTCCTGATAACACAGAACTGGTACTGTGCACCGGTCCTAATCATACAGAACCAGTACTTTACACTGGTCCCTTTCCGATAGAATCAGTACTGTACACTGGTCCTAATCACACAGAACTAGTACTGTACACTGGTTCTAATCACACAGAACACTGGTCTTAATCACACAGAACACTGGTCCTAATCACACAGAA
>JACXGM010021930.1:0-17028 GCA_016801145.1 Umbra pygmaea | reverse complement strand
TCTTTGGAACAGCAATAGGCTACAGTACTTGTTTGGCAGATCGGACAAATGCTTTAAGGACATAGCATGGAAATTGTAAGTTTTGGCTTTTTGCTTGGTACCGCACTCATTTTCAAATGTTTGGAATTTATTTTACATTTGTACTTTACAAATTAATGTCATATGTGCTACCGAATACGGAGATTAGGCCTAATGCAAGTTTCACTATTTTGCGCTCTGTGCTCAGAGTTCGAAACTCTTGGAAATCGCGAGGCAGACTACACGTTAGTTGTCATGGCAACTGAATAAACAAAAATCTTGCCTGGTCAAAATCTATTTTTTAGGTGCAATTCAGAAATAAACTAAATGGAGAAGTAATGATGTTTTTATATTTATTTTTATGAAAATAAAAATGTAGCAAAAGCATTTATTAAAAATGTGCGATCTACCAGCATTGTCTTTGCGATCGACTGGTAGATCGCGATCGACCTATTGGGCACCCCTGCTATAGACTATACAGTACAGGTTTTATAGGCCCGGCTTTGTGCACAGTGTCACAGTTATAGTGGAACAGGAAAGTGACTTCATCAAACTGATGTCGCCCCAAAGTTGAAAGCACCTATTTGTCTAAAATGTTTTTGTGTTTTGTAGGATTAAGTTGCCCTTTCACTAGTACTAAAGGGCCTAGCCCAAACCAGTATGAGTAGGGGTGTCATTTGGATAACCAGTGTATCTGACTGATGCTGTACAGTATGTATGTATTTACCCCTAGCATTTTGGTCACCCTTGATAAATATTACAAAAACTAGGCTGTATTTATTTTTCAACATAGGTTGTGAGTTACATGTTGTCAGCAAAACATAAGGGAACACTAGATTGTTTCATACTCATAGAGTTGCTCAGGAAAAATGTGGGCGGTGAACAAATTGAATGTTAACTGTTTTATAGGGATTACTTGGGAGGAAAACAAAAGATGTGATGTTTTGGTACCACACAGAAATATCTAAATTCTAATTGTTTTAGAACACCTCAGTCTTAAACATCTGTGTTTGGCCTTTCAAGGCTTCCTGTTTCACTTGGTTAGTAAGATGATGTAACATGCATGTAACATCCAAACAACATTAGTCTTTGGTTAGATGAGAAGAGAGATCTTATGCAAATGGCTATTCTTTTTGGAGACAAGATGCATTTTAGGAAGCCCTTAGTTCCAAAAAATTAAATGGGATTGCTAAAGGTTTCATGTTATTACCATTTTCAAAAAGTCTATGTTAGCATGATTAGGGGGAATTAAGGGCAAGTTCTTACATGAGATAGAAATGTTCAGTGCCTAGCTTTGATCATGACCAACTGCAGTTATGCATACCTTACAGGTGTATGGCCCCTGTAAAGAAAACAAAACAGTAATTCCTTTCCTCTTTTTTCCTGTTCCCTATGATTTTCTTTTTTTTCTTTCTAAATTTTATAATATATATTTTATTAATTGAACAATTGTTTTACCAGGTAAGCTTAGCAGCTTTGGTTCTGCAAAAGTAGGTAATTAATAAATGGTGGCTGCCAGGTGGCACAGCACAGGAATACAGTTATTTGTATTCCTAAGGTTTACACCACAGTTGAGATTTACATTTTACATTTAGCAGACACTCTTATAATATGTAGCCCCTGGAGCAACATAGGGTTAAGTGCCTTGCCCAATGTTACAATGACATTTGGCACAGTCGGGAATTGAACCGGCAACATTCCCGACTACAAGTCTGACTCCTTGACCACTGAGCCATCTGACATCTGTTTAAGACTTGACTAAGCCTTTGTTGCATGTGTGGCTGAGAGCTCCATGAGATGGTACATATTATTATTTGTTCAGCATAGCCATATTTGGCAGGTGGTATCATCAGCAGTGATTGTGTCTTCTCACTCTAGTGCCTGCAGAAACCTGACTGAGGTCATCAATCCGGTGAGCCTGTCAACAAACGCTCTGACTAATATGCAAGATTGTTTGCTTTTGTTCTTTTAAACAATGATATCACCTGACGAGGTCACCAAGAGAGCCGAACTTTCTATCAATGCAAACCTGCTGCTTAAAATATCATGTCTGGGAATGGTTTGAGAAACTATCAGGAAATAATTCTAACTGTAAAATATTCAAAGAATATGTGCTTTATTACATTAACACGATCATTTGTAATTCATCACTTCAACCCCTGCTTTTTAATTACCACCAGTAAGACGTAAATGTGTTTTCAATTATAACTTCATATCCATGGCCACGGAAATGTACACAATTCTTTATTTAAACAATACTGCATTATCCGTTCAAGTGGGTATGTCACGTTCTGTATAATGATGAATAGGATAAGTCTAATGAATAAGTATAACAGTCTTTAATGAATAATAGGAGTAAAGATCAGCAAAGCACCAAGTGCAAGTAATTTCCATTATACTAGAGAACCGAAAACAACGAAACCACAAAAGTGCACACAGAATAAAGAGAAACACTAACGATGTACAGTATACTCAAAAGAAGCAAAAAATATAGACATCACAGTCCACTTAAAGTAGTACCACAATAAATGATGTGTCTGTTTCTTGATTGACCAGACCATGTAAACATTCACAGTGCAGTGTGAACAAAATGTGTGAACACACAGGACTTAATAACTAGTTGACCATCTTTTGAAAGCAGCATGCAGCAATGTGTCACGGTGAGCTGAACGAAGTCAAAGGGAAGCAAACACAGAGTTGAATGTTATATTTATTATTTCAAAAGCAAAACAAGAACAAGTGCAAATGCACAGCAAAACATCCTGTAATAAGCAGCAATCGAAGACAAAAGACAAGTGAAGCTGAGCAGGAATACTGGACAATGTGCACTCCTAGGGAGAGTTGCAACATTGCTAAACTTTCTAAATTTTTAGAAAATTTGTCTAGAATGACTAATGAAAATGGCTTTTTATGGGATTTTGGAACCCTTTACAGCTTTCATTTGTTTATTGTATTTTATAATTCTTTAGGGGGGAGGGATCAGCCATGAGTCTACACATACAGAATACATCTGTACAGTATGAAGTTTTGCATCACTTCAATAGCACACTCAAAATGTGGACACCAGGTTAGCTGACTCATGACTCCGGTTAGCTTTGGTAGAAGTCATTAGCGTAGGGGTTCACATACATGATCCAACCTGCACTGTGAATATTTAAATTACAGTATGTATTCAAAATAGACAATGAATACACAATGATTTATGTGTTATTAATTTAAGCAAACTGTGTGTGCCTATTGTTGTGACTTAGTTGAATGTCAGATAATATTTAATTACCAATTTATGCAGAAATTCTGGTAATTTCAAAGGGTTCAGATAAGTTTTCATACCACTGTATACATGAAGTGATTGGGGGAATCGAGTCCAACAGTGTAATGATGAGAAAAGGCATTCCAAGAGTGAATAGTGTTGGCTCGGTGGCAACGCCAGAGTTGGACAAGTACCCCTCGCTGCAGTGTGCAATTCGGGGTTTTCCTCAATGTGGGCAGAGTCAAACGTTTATGCATTGTGCTGTACAACTTGTTTTGGGGCTGGGCTCAATGTGGTCAGCCACGTTTGACCCTGCCCACAGTTTTTTTGTCCGTCTGGGATTTGACAGTCACACACTAAATATAAACACACACATTTGTGCGAGGCACATATTGAATACATGTTTTGAAGATTGCAATAAATATTATATAAAGTGGTACCAGCACATGTGTTGTAATGGTTAAGGTTAGTACTAGGAGATGGGAAGAAGTATTCTATAAAATGGTACCAGCACATGTGTTGTAATGCTTAAGGTTAGTACTAGGAGATGGGAAGAAGAACTATATAAAATGGTACCAGTACATGTGTTGTAATGGTTAAGGTTAGGATTAGGAGATGGGAAGAAATAGTATATAAAGTGTTACAGGCACATGTTGTAATGGTTAAAGATACAGTCTGTGATTTTCGTAATTGCAAAAAATATTTTTAGGACCCCTATTTTAGTCCAGATGTGTAGTATAGTGTTTATATTATATGCACAATATAAGTAGAATCATCATTTTACCATAGTTTTCTTGAAACCAATGTGTTCTCAAGGCTATTGCAGGCATTCCCTTACCAAGCGTCAGGCAGGGAATTCCAAACAAATGTATGACGTATGGTTTGCCAATGTAGAGGTTGTCCCATTGACAGACATATACAGTGAAATCTAAGGAATTTCCAGGTTGAGCACAACCTCTAGACCCAGGAGAACAAGAGAGAAAATACTTCAAGGAAAAAATTAAAAGTCCAGAGCAGGGACCTATTTTTGGTCTAGGGTGCCTAAATTCACATTATTTTGAAACTAGAAGCCTAAGTAGTTCAAAATATTGCCAAAATTGCAGAATGCATCTTCAAGGTTAGGATTAGAAGATGAGAAGGGCACACTAAACGTTTGTTTCCGACCGTATTGAGCCACACCCCGAATTGCACACTCTAGTGAGGGGCTTCTCGAGTTGGAGGGGTAAGTGGCAGCCATGACAGTGTAATACACAGGAAATCAAACTTTTATGAACTCTAGTACCACAATGGAGCACAGTTCCTGCTCAATAAAAAGCATTTACAGGCCTCTAGCTTTCATTTAATTTAGCTTTGCTTTATTGCCTACCAATGAGAAAAACAAACCATGGTATGTTAAATAAATGTATAAGGCCAATAGCATAGCTATGCTTTCATAGTGACTATTGTTACACTGTGCAAGGAATGCACTTAGCCTCATTTTTTGTGCGACCTCATATGCAGCCCCTTCTTTAATTCTGAGCTTTGGAGAGCAGCATGTTTGCTTTGTCATAAATTTTCATTTATTGCACCCCAGAATTCCAGCTCCACTCCAATTTAATATACATCACATATCTCGCAAAGCAGTGTTCAGACTAGCCCAATTTGGGTTTGGGTCCTAAGATGAACATGACATCAGAAACATTAGACTCGGCTTACCTTGGGCCTAGAGCACTGTTTCTCTAATGGGGTACTCTACGTGAACCCCTAGAGGTACTTTGGAGTACTGCAGGGGGTACATGAAATCTTTGCAAAAATGCTAATTTAAAAATATGTCATGCATAACTCCTAAAATAATTATACTATAATAATTAATGAATAAAGTGATGGATTGTAAACATTTGAAAAGTAGCATTGAAATGGTTTTGTTTAAAAAAGGTTGTTGTTTAGTGAATCTATCACTGCCAGCTTTGTATTGTACCTCGTTATATACTTTCTTTTTCTGACAAAAATGTTTTTGCACTGGTCAGGGGGTACTTGGCTTAAAAAGGCAATTCAAAGGGGGTACAATATTGAAAAAAGTTTGAGAAACACTGGTCTAGTACCTCGGTACAACTCTGACCCCAAAATTAATATATAAACTGCCTCTCGTCCCTCGTCACAAATGAATGAGACTTCAGTGGGGACTGAGAAAAGACAGTGAGACCCTAGTCCCCCAGCACATAATCTATTGCAGCATAACATCTGGGGCTGAGACGGGAAGGACTGGAGACATGGTCCTGCACATCGAAGACCTTGGGCAGGAGCAAACAGGCATGATTCCGACCCACCCACATTGCCAAGACCACAACCACCCTGAGAGGGTAGAGTATAGTCCACACAGTGTACTCCAATCCCACTTGTGTGGGATATCATGGGGCAACATGAGCAGGCCAGTGACCTGGGCCCTGAGTGGCATTGGAGTGAGGATATCCCAGTGGAGAGAGGGGAGCTTACCAGGCAAGCCAGCATGGGTGGTTCATCAACAGTGCCGCCATTCTCTTTTAGCCCCCTGGGCCAGACTACACTATACCATTCAACTTACTGAAAAGATGAGTCTTCAGAATAGACTTAAATGTTGAGACTGAGTCTGCGTCTCTCACATGGGTTGGTAGATCATTCCACAAAATTGGAGCTCTATATGAGAAAGCCCTTCCACCAGCTGTTTGTTTTCAAATTCTAGGAGTAAGGAGGCTGGCATCTTGTAAACGTAACATATGTGAAGGTATGTATGGTAGCACCAAATCAGACAGATACTGTAAGTAGGGAAAAGTCCATGTAGTGCTTTGTATGTTAACCCACCTGGGTCTAAGGTGGTTTAAGTCCGCCCGGGACAATGTTGACCTTTTGGCCTCTGAAAAAGTCAAACTTTGACCTAGAGTGAAGTGCCTTATGGTTTAGGATTCAGAAGACCCATGGCTACAACATGGATGAATGAAATCCAACATCATGGGTCATCGAATTCTATGTTTTATTAAATATTTATCCCAAAAAACTAAAGAATGCATCTATATTTTGTTGTTTTTATGTGTAAAAGCATGTAAACCATGATGAATAAGGCTTTTCAATGCATATTGTCAAGCCCCAGGGCTCCTGGACCAGTGTACAATGTTTGGAGGCCATACAGACAAGTCAACATCAAAATGCTACACCCATTTCTCACTATATTTCTATACGTTTTTAAAACCCAACTATTTCCCACCTTCAAAAATGGTTGTTTTATGCCGGATGATGTCCTACGTCATTGCACATTTGTTATTTTGTCATTTTCACTTCCTACTTCCTGTCTGTGATGTTTTTAGTCAAAAAGAAAGACTGTCGGCTTTGAGGTGCGATATCTCCGGCTCTGATGAACGCACAGAGACGAACCACCACTCATTAATTGTGTCAGATTCTCCTCTTTCCAAAGGTAGTTGCTAGCATGTACGCAGACAATTGCGAGTGCAACTGCAGCCTAACTTGCACCATATTTCATGGTGAGGCTATTGGAGTTAGACTCCAGTCTATGTTGCTAGATAAAAGAAGAGCACCACTCCAGCTAGGATGGAGTCTGTCACTCTTCAGCAGGTTAGGCTTGACTCTTTTTCTGTGGGAGTCCCAAAAAGAGGGTCAGTTATCTACAAATTCTATCTCCTGTGACGGGCAGAACTCTGTCTTCAGCCAGCTATGAGTTATGTGAGTCTGCTGTAGATCTTGTCACTACCCTTAACTGGGATGGCCCAGAAACAAATACTTGATGCCAACACATCTTTCTAGCTAATTTACAAGATAGCCATGTCTCTTGTCAGATTTGTTAGCAGTTATTTCAATTTTAGAGAATATGTATTGCTTTATAATGCTCACAGGCATTTCAGATTTTACCCAAGTGCATCTACACAAAGACACAAAGTGTAAGTGTTTACATGTACACAATTTTACTCCATTGAGATCATGAAAGCAAACGGGTATCCGTTGCGCCCTTGAATGCAGGTATGTGGTCATTAATTTCCCATTAATATTTTGTCACATGTTGTTTTTTCTTAAATGTTTGAAAAAATTATTTTACTGCACAAATTATAATCGTATATGATGTTTAAATTAAAGCCATTGATCCTTATAATTTTTTTCCATCTTGCCGCCAACGCACCCACAGTTTGCCAGCCTGATCACGGCAAAGAGGGTGGCAGTTATGGAAGCATCGGTGGCAGACCCTGCAGCTGTTAAAAATGAAAGGAACACAAATAAACAGGGCTTTTACTGCGTGCAGACACAGAGGCGTAAAGTGAACTCTGTTTCAAGTGTGCATCATGGGACGATGGGAGACATGTGGCGCCCGTGTGCCAGTCGAGCTGGCCAGTTGGTCTTTGTTGTTCCCGACATAAAACGTCTGCAGGAGTAGTTTATACTCACTCATAGGCAACACCCTCCTGGACTCAGATTTTGCTCCCCACATGTCTCACAAACGTTTTCATTTCCACTGGCTTCACGGTTCCAATTATTGTGTTTGATTATCTTTCCACTCCATGTAAGGAGGGGGCAACTGTCAAGTTGAATATCAACATACAGATATGCTGGGAATTTAAATGTTTATTTTTCTATCACTGTAAATTAATTGTGTATGTCTAACATTAGCAACTAAGCTACTGATTGATCTGGTGTTCCTTGTAGCATTTTCTTTGTTTTTCTAGTGGCTAAATTAAAGACAGTGGCCATGACTGAATTCAAATGTGACTTAGATTCAGGGTGTGGTTTGATGTGGGTGTTTATCATGTGTATCTTTGCCATTCAGTACCAAGAAACATGTCAGTAGTAAACAGTGACAGTCAGATAGCTAAGTGGTCCTAGCAATAGAAGATTTGAAGTTGAGAACTTTTATCTCTTCATCTGAAACCAAATAATTACATTGAAGTAGGTTGCATGCAGGCGTGACATTTCGTGATTTTAGTGGCAAGGGCTCTTGGCCTTAAGAAGGTGCCTATTTTGCCAGGGCACCAATGCCACACTGCATTTATTCGCTCTCTATTCAAACATGTTACAGGTCTAAACCTATGAGATGCTGTATGGAGATCTAACCCTATGAACACAAAATGAATTAGGCAGCAGCACTGTAAATAGTTTGCTTGAAAATAGGCTTTTACATAACATCTTCTTTCCATTTCTAAAAACATATTCAAATTACATGCTGCATTCTCGCTAAACTGTACATTTTAGTGTCAACCTAGTTTAACAAATAAATTGTCCTGTTATTTACACATAGAGATACACACACTTTCTCTCACTGACAATTATATGCAGTAATGCATTTTTGAACACCAAAAATGAGAATACGAGCCTTGACTCACATTTGTCAATCTTTGCTCAGGAGAAACAACCACGCGCAACCTCAGATTTGTCCATCTGGAAGCAAAAGAAGAGATCACTAATTAATCTTCCATATGTCTTACTATGACTGAGGTACTGTAATTTGGATGATGATGAGATCTGATCTCTTTTCTCAAAATCCTCATAGTTAAGCCTTGCTCGCAGCTCGTTACTCTCAGGACAATCTCACAAATAGATTCTCTTCTTCATCTTTCATGTTGCTCTTAAGTGGGTTTAGGAGAAACAATTCAGATACAAGTGATCACTAAATGATAACTGAAATCTCCCATATGTCTGCTGAGCTAGAGAAGTGATGACTTTGAGCAACACATTGTTCCTCTGGGTTAGCCTGACTGTATCACTTGGTGATGGAGATGTCAATGGGGACACAGAGGCAGCGTCAGTGATTGCTTGTGTCCGTGTGGGTCAGGTTGTGTTGCTATCACGGAGTGTATGTTTTCATGTTTGGCATCTTTAAATAAATATATTGTGTTCATCTGTAAAAGTAGCATCCAGCTAGCATCGCTAACTATTTGCAATCCAAACAAGCTAGCAAGTAACTTTAGCCAATTGAACTCCTGTACTAATAAATGAACAACAATTGTTACCATTGTCAAAGTCTTTTATATCTGACTTATATATATATTTACAAGAGACTGAAACGTATTTCTATTATTATGATATGTGAATGTACTCTTTGCTTACCTTTATTTTTAGTCACTTTTGCAAGACTCAACTGATAATGCTATTGAGACTTCGAAAACTTTTAGATTGTATGTGCATGTGTGCAAGTACTGCATGTGTGATGGATGCAATAATTGGCCAGTGAGAATGTAGATGTCGGAGAGCCTGCCGAGTCTTTTGGCCAGTGACTAGTGCATTCACTGGGAGCAGTGACAGGCAGCGAGTCAGAAGGATTCTATGTTTCCGTTCAGCCAAAGGGCACATTGGCCACGTTGGCAGAAATAATTATGATTTTTAGCAAGGCATTTAGGCCACAGAATGGGGCATTGACAGCCATGGCTGACTGGCCTCTGGGAAACTCTGTCCCTGGTTGTATGCAATACCTACATTTGTGTAGCCAAGTTCCTGCTAGCTATAATATGTTATGTGAGATCAGAAAGAAGGAACCAGTTTCTGGAATGTGTTAAGTGAGACACTTGTCACTATAGTATCTTTGCAACTCTTTAGTTTTTATAATATCATGTGATGTCAGCATGTTGAATCAAACACACCTTCATCAGTACATGTTAGGGAGGGGCTATGTACTTAAGTTTCAGATGAGATGTGTGTTTGTTCCACCTAGCTAAATGACAAAAGTGAAATGAAAATATAACTACTTTAGGTTCATCATTGTACTTGTTTAAGTAGGAAAGGTGCTTGTGCAATTTCATGTCGGTGAGATCGGCACTATTTCTTTGTGTGTTCCTGCTGACACCAAACAGACACAATACATATAATTCTATAAAACTTACCATGTCACTATACACATCTACTAAATGATTCAAAATAAAAGCACATTCAAAATAGGCTATAGATTTACACTCAAATGTCAGCAAGGATGGAAAATGTATGTTCTTTATGTCATTCCTAAAATCTTTGAAATCATATAGCATTATTAATAATAGTATGTCAAAATAAAAATAGCATAGAGTACTGATATATATTACCAGCAGCATAGTGCCCTGTATTACACTGCTGGTTTGCTTCTAAAGCTAAACAGGTTCAGGCCTGGTTAGTCCCTGGATGGGAGACCAATGCTGCTGGAAGTTGTGTTGGAGGGCCAGTAGGGGGCACTCTTCCTTCCGGTCTAAATATCATTCCCAATGCCCCAGGGTAGTAATGCATAGGGCGCCGTCTTTCAGATGGGATGTTAAACGGGTGTCCTGACTCTCTGTGGTCATTAAAAATCCCATGGCACTTATCCTAAGATTAGGGGTGTTAATCCCGGTGTCATGGCCAAATTCCCAACCAGCCCTCACTTCAATTATGGCCACCTAATAATCCTCCTTCGTAATTGGCATATATAACTACTCACCTCTCTGCTTGATAGCTAATGTGTGGTGAGCGTTCTGGCGCAAAATGGCTGCTGTGCATTATCCAAGTGAGTGCTACACATTGGTGGTGGATGAGGTGGGCTTTCCCCCTCACTGTGTAAAGCACTTTGGGTTCCATGAAAAGTGCTTTATAAATTGGATTATTGTTATTAATTATTATTATATCCTATAGTGAGCTGGTATTTGTCCTGCTATACTATTCTTACAGTATATGATTCCTATAAAATGTGTATAGTACAGTATGTCCCAATTTACAATATAAAAGTTTTGAGTACTATTTCTACAATATTCTTCTATAATATTCCTATATTAATCCTAAAGGGAATTTTGCAAGGGGGCGCATGCCCCTGTCAATACCAGTATTAAATTATATTAAGTTTCAAAAGGTTTTACATTTGTTTTAAAAGCCAAGTTTAGCACTCCTGGTGCCTCATGTATAAACGTTGTGTACACTGTACGCACGAAAAGCTTGCGTACGCTTGTTTTCACGCACACAGTGTGATGTATAAAAATATACTTGATGTGAGAATGTGCGGGTTGTCATGGAATCTTTTGACCAGATGTGAGAATGTGTGAAGTGCAAGATTTGTCTAGCTCTGTAACGTGGTGAATTCAAACTGAAAAGTGCCACAACTAACCACACATTACAAAATTAAGTTTCCACTACAGTTACTGTCATACATCTATGACGTTGACTATTCAAAAACATAATTACATCTGCTAATAAAAGTTTGATCATTGATGTGGATGATTCACATCAAAGTGCCAAACCCAAATGGGAAATGCCATTACAGTACTTGTTTAATCCACCACTATTTTAATAACTTCTGTTATAACCATAGACCGTGTATACTGTGGTACATCACCCATTGGTTTGTGAAGATTTGATTTGAGTCGTCGAGTTTGACGTTTTGAGTGTAGCCATCATGATTGTGGATGTGATGATTTTATACGAGAGGCTGAGAGTTGGCAACACTGCTTACGCACTACTTACGTTACACTTTCATTGGCACAGTCAATGCCAGTCCCATCATAGCCACTCCCTAAAACACCCCCTGCTTTTAATATCAATGAGACCATAATTCAAAAAAAGAACATCATTATGTCTTACAGAAGGCTTAAATGTAGCAATTGAGACCATATACTCATTATGAATATGTTTATTTAGGTAATAAATCAAGTGAGAAGTGGCTTAAATTCTCATAGACTTCTACAGAAACCAAGCTCTTTACCAACCAGATGTATCAACCCCCAGCTGGAATTCAGATAGAATGTAGGTCTAAGGCACTTCCGAATTTGCGTCATTTTGCCAAACCTGATACTCGCCCTGTGGTTAAACCTGAGGGTGTCAAACAAATTAAAAAATCACTCAGGAAATGCATGTCACCCTCTGTATATGGTTAATATTGCACACAGCACAGATTACTTACCACAGATGAAATATATACTTGCTTTGCTGTGCAACTATAAGATTGGCATGGGAAAATACAATTGTCAATGTGAGCTTGACTCTGGCTCATCCATAACACACAGGAGGCATGACACCCAGATCCACCTCCCAAAGATGAAACGCAGTAACAGGTGGGCAAAATCACTCCAAGTGATGCTAAATTGATCCTGTGGATTATGTGTAAATAAGTAAACAAGAGGTGGGATAAATAATAAGTGAATAAAAGGACGTGTAAAATATGATGCTATACTTGTTGTATAGGCTGCTCTGGCACTGCTAGAAGACATTGCAAATAGGAGAATCCGGAGCGAGTGTGTATTCAGAGACCAAATTCATTTGCTGGCCCGCGATGAAGACTGGCTTGTGAGTTGATTCCGGTTGCCAAAGATTATCCTGTTGGAACTCTGTGCTGAGCTTGGGCCGGTATTAGAATGTGAGACAGCAAGGAACCAAGCGTTACCTGTCTCCTTGCACGTTCTCACCACACTGGACTTCCTCGCAACAGGGGCTTTCCAGAGAGAGCTGGCTGACCGGTCAGGCATTTTCCAACCATCCCTGAGCTGCGCCATGCCAGCTGTATGGAACGGTCCTATGGAATGCCATTTTTGTCAATATTAAATAAATAAATATGGCTATGAAATAAGTCCTGAAGTAATATTATATATTTATTGTGTCATTTATTTATTTCAGGACTTATTTCATAGCCATATTTATTTATTTAATATTGACAAAAATGGCTTTCCATACGGTCCCATCCGTATGTCACCCAGGTACATAAAATTTCCCTTCATTGTTGGTGAGAAGGCCAACATTAAATTGCAATCCGCAGCGATGAGCCAATTTCCAAATGTAATCTGAGCCATCGACTGCACTCACATTGCTATTAGGGCACCATCTGATAATGAATACGCTTATGTGAACAGAAAACACTTCCACTCTGTGAATGTGCAATGGATCTGTGATGCGCAAATGTGTCTGACAAATGTTGTGGCACAGTGGCCTGGCTCTACTCACGATTCATTTATCCTGCGAAATAGCAGTGTGGAGAACAGACTTCAAGCAGGGGCTGTGCTGAAGGGCTGGCTTATTGGTAATATATGTAATTTATTATCATTAGGCTACGGTAAAATAAGGCGATGATATTGTATTGGCATCTAAGTATGTGGTTAATGTATACCTGTAGGTGAATGCAGTTACCCGTTGCAAACTTGGCTCCTCACACCGCTCACAAACCCCCAGAATGAGCAAGAGCGGCGGTACAATGATGTACATACTCAGGCTCGGTCAGTGGTGGAGCGGACCATAGGGCAGCTGAAAGGCCGTTGGCACTGCCTGAATAGAACTGGTGGCATGCTGCTTTACAGCCCACAGAAGGTGTGTCTCATTGTCCTGGCATGCAGTGTGCTGCACAATGTTTCAAACAAACGTGGTGTGCCTCTGCCACAGGACGAAGCAGTGATGGACGAACTTGACCCAGGGCCCCCAAACATTAGGCCCAATGCAGCAGCCTTAAAGCTATGGTCAGAGGTCATACACAGAATGTGAAAAAGCAAGATAAGGTGCATTTACATTTTGAGTTCTTTATTGCGTTACACAAGTTAGTCAGACCATCATTACCTCATCTTAATTCTCTCACTATTTCTCTCAGGGTGTTCACAATTTCGTTTCATGACTGCAGCGCAGCATCAGTAAGGTCACGGCCAGTCTGATGTCCCTCAGCAGCAGAGGCAAGCGGCGCAGTTGATCCAATTCATGCTGTATTCCCTGGCGTGGAGGTGCTGGCCACATGGGTTCCCCCCCTCATCCTGGGTCTCCCTCGTGCCAGATTCCTCAGTATCTAAAATAAACGACATGACATCAGTTGGTTCAGACTGCTTCTTGTGCATTAAAATGTGTGTTTTATTTACTGGTCCTTAAATATGTCTGAGTTGGGGTTTGATGGCTTGTGACCATCTGTCTTCCTCTTGATTAAATTTTAGAAGTTGTCAATGGGTTTCATTTAAGAAAAAAAATTCACTTTCTTGAGACAGAAATCGTACATTTGTGGGTGTGTAATTCAAGACATCTTGAGGTGGGTGCATGAGCAATTTACACAAGTTGCAATTGTCCAAATGTAAACGTTTTTTTCTTAGTCCGTGTCTTGGGCCCCCGGTAAACCCATGTGTTAATCCGGCCATGAATAGCACCTTTAAATAAGAAAGCTAGCTTGTCAAGTTTGATATTGTTTTTTAAGGTATAAACTACATTAAGCCATTTGGGAGCTAGCAAGGCGACGCCCAGGGTGAATCCCCCGTTGACGCCACTGGCTACACCAAACAAAAACTTCTCAATAGTCACAGGTGCAAGAGGTGTTGATTATAGAACAGCGGACTGAACATTTGGAAAATACCTACAGTATACAGCTTGACAGAAAAAGACATTCAGTTTATTGGTGTTTCATTAATAATATTTTTTTGCTTTGTTTTGCTAACTTTAGGGTGTAAACTTTTTTTTGCTTTATTTGTATTGAAAAGGGCACAAGAGGCCAACTACATCAAATAAATATACTGTACAATTTATTTGTTTCAACAGTTTTCACCATATTTCACTCATAGAATTTATGTGGACTTGACAACAAGCCACATACAAGCCACATTCAACAAAAGAAAAGCAACTTTTGGAAGAGGTTCAATAGTAAAGTTTATTCTGTAGTTTTGACATGGTTGCTGGACCGTTAGTTATTGGAATGATTGAAATAGCACTACTATTTGTTGTCTCCTATTTTAATCAATGTATTTGAAAGATCAGTATGAAAGGGTTGTTCGACTGTATGGCCATTGTGATTATTGTGGACATTATGATATGCAGATTTCATATCATGGCAAAAATTACTGAATGAATGTTCTGTACATACGTTTGTGAGGTAGAATTTAAATTCTGGGTCTAATTTAGACAATTGATCAATTGTTGAACCTGTTTTATTGTGGAGTCAAATAAAAAAAGTGAAATTACAGATGGACTCACTAACAAGTGGATACGTTATTTTTTTGCAACTTAAAAAAATGGTAAACATAGATGGTTATTACGAAATAAGACAAACATGACAGATGTGAGGTATGTCCCATGACAACCCAGTATTCCTGGAGAATCCATAGTCTTTCAGGTCATCTTGTTCTTCTTCGAGGTCACGGCGGATCTGAAACGGGAAGGAAAAGTCATCGTCTATCATGGCTGTCTCACAGTCCTGTCTGCTATAATGAATAAGTGAGCTGAACAGAGCTACTGTCATGGCTCCCCCTGGTAAAGGAAATACACTCCATTCCACCATTCGTCTTAACGGGGTGACTCATCCCTTTTCTCTTTTCAGTAAGGAATTCCCATATTTATTCATTGTCCCATGTATTGGGGTAAATGGGTTTATGGGTCTGAAATTCGAAGCCAGAAGGGCTTTTCAGTATTTCAGAGGTTGGAAGAGTTACATGTAGCTGTCTTTACTTTGGATATCAATTACTGAATATCAACTTATTCAGGTCCATAAAGAGTATTTTATCTCCCTCTATGCAACTCAACAGTCACCAGGAAATCCCCCAGTAAAACTTGAATTCATCGGCTTTCTCTGACTTGATATTCAGCCTAACATTGAACTGTTTCTTTTTTTCATACATATTTCACAATAGTTTGAACGGAATTTGTTTGAGTTGTTGCTAAAAACAAAATGCAATTATAAGACTCCTGTAGTTCAAAGTTTTTCTTTTCAGTTGAGAGTGTATTGAGTTTTGAGTTTGTGACAGTTACAATGTGAGCTTGGTACTGTTTATCCAGAGATTTCCTATGTTCTTCTATCTACTGTAGAAGAACTCTGTACCATCTACTCTTGTGTAGCTGGTGAGCATCTTACATCAAAACAGATACTGTGTTTGTGTTTTTGAGAATCACAATAGTTTTTACCTCAAAAGTTTTGGATTCTTTGAGACAAGAACCGTACCCAGGACCCTTTGAGATTCAACCTTGTCTCAAAAACATGCTCTAACTCAGCCCTTGTTAATCTAACAGAAGAATGGTTGGTATTGATGGGTCCAAAAAATAGGCAAAACCAAACATATAATATTTAAGAGGTCGATGTCCAATGTACAGTATCAGTGGGAAGAAGACACAAGCTGTAGAAATTGGAACCAAATATGGGAATGTGACCTCCATTTCAACGCCTCCAAAAAGTACAACAACAACACATGTACATTCATGGCTGGACTGGCCATCTGAAATTCAGCTGGACCAATTTTAGCCCAGTGGCTTAACTTCCTTCTCTGTAAAATGATCTCACATGTTGCAAAAAGCTCTCACTTACTGAATGTTCAATAATCCATGAAAATCTGAAAGCATTCTTTAAGACCACCTAGTTTATCTTCTTTTTATTTTCTAAGATATTTTTAATGGGGTATGTGTTTTTATTTTCATGAAAGAACATTAGGAAGTCGAAGCTAAATGTATTTGTAAGGGGAGTTAGAGAGAAAGCACATGGACAGTTGGCCAAGCCGGGGCTCGAACCCATGTGTGGTTCGGAGATGGGAGCTTAGAACTCTACAAACACCTGAACTGAGTGTATCAGATTTATAGACGGATTGATAAAGAAAAGCTCATAATAAAAGGATTGATCAACAATGAAAAAAATTAACAGTGTTATGGCCCTGTCTTTTTATTCGTAGCTTTACCTATGAATTTGAGAAAGAGCCCTGTCCTAGAGCTAACCAGCAGTGTCAGTTGTGTGTGACTAGTGGAATGTGCAACCCTGACACAGGGGGCACTGATACAATTTGGAAAAGAGTGGATTCATGTGGTAGTAGACTGATGCAAATGCCACCTCTGGCTCTTCGCCCATAAGTGCAACCCCATAGAGACAGAGACAGAGAGAGACACACACA
>JACXGM010021929.1:0-16999 GCA_016801145.1 Umbra pygmaea | reverse complement strand
CCCCCCCCCCCCCCCCCAGCTGTCCCACTCATAAAACAGTCCCCTGGCAATAACTTCAGCTCTCTCTAAATTAATGCACAAACACAAACAAGAACACAGAACATGTAAATACCCAAAATACAGGGTCGCCACAATAGGTACTAATGTCCCTGACTATTGCTGCACCAATCAGGTACAAAAGAAGGCTACCACTCAAATTAAATCAAAGTTTATTTGTCACATGCCAGATACATCAGGTGCCCTATAGTGAAGTCATTGATGATAGGAAGCTAAACCTTTAGCAACAGCATGTTAGAAACACTCTGCATCCAAGTGTGAGCATGAAATAGAGGAAGATAATGTGTCCTAGTGAAACCAAAATAAATTAAGCTGCAAAAGTTTTGTTTTTGACACTAACAATCTGTATGCTGTACCCTGTACACAAGGTACAAACATGATCCTCTAATTCACAAAACATTTGACCATCCTCCTTGAAAACATTGGCATAGCGCTGCCTGGGATTTGGGATAGATGAATTGGATTATCTACCTTGCCACGTCACTCTACAGCGACTTCTTGTGTGCAGATCGGGCACCTGTAAGTTAAAACATCGAAGTATAGTTGGTAAACCTAATTATCCCGTACGTCATCTGTGGTTGGATAAACCATGTGCGTGCCCCTCACCATCCCACATCTGTCCAAGGAGTTGCAGCTGCCAACAAGGCAGGGTTAGTGGGAATTGGGAGGGGAGAATGGCAACAAAAAAACTGCATCAATTCTCTTAGGTACACTGTAGTGATGTTATGCAGTTCAATAATAAAATTTTCTGGTAAATTGTTCCAAACATCTTGGAGAACTTGTCACAGTTTTTCTCCTGACCTTGGCTGTAGAGCTTGCATTTCTGTCCAGGTAATCCCAGAGAGAATTGATGATGTTGAGATCAGGGCTCTGTGGAGGCCATACCATCTGTTAAAGAACAACATGTTCATCTTTTCCCAGAAGATAGTCCTTTTGACCTTGGATGTGTGTTTGGGGTAAATGCCCGGCTGCAAAATGAAGTTGTGATCGATCAGACACTTCCTGGATGGTGTTGTGTGATGGATCTAGCTGTGCCTAAGACTTTTGTACAGTACATAGATTTTACACATTCACAAATATATAGAAATACTATTAATGCCTGGGGGACTAGATTACAAACTATTCCAAACCTGTGTCAACTCCCAGGAAATACTTACTTTCCCAATAGCCCTAAGGTAGAAATTAAAGTTGCCTTATGTTTAGTCATTCTGTAACAGGAGTCCCAGAGAAGGACTCCTGTTCCATATGAACTGAGAGATTGACTCAATGTGTCTATGTATATTTCAGTTTATTGTGTATATCTTTGTTAGTTCTTATATCCCAGTGCTTATGTACTGTGGGTTTTTGTTATATTGAATGTAGTGTTTAGTTAATTATGTTATGTGTGCTGTGAAGCGCCTTCCTTTCTTTCACCTGGCACTGATTGGGGACTGAGTTAATCTAATCAACGAAACACTTTCAGCTGGTTGGCTTAGTCGCTATATCTTCTGCCTCCGTTATCTCTCCTCACTACATCACACCGCCAGAACGTGACACATTCTTACATTTTCTTTAATAGTTAGTTTAACAACTTTAATTACTCACTGAGTACTACAAAGGAAATTTCAAAAGCAAAAACCTTAGTGTACAACATTATTTTTATAATTCTTTATGCTTTACAAATATATCCGAAATGTCAATATGGTCATCAAAGCTTAATTACAATGGGAAAATATTATAGAAAGACAATTTTTCCAACATCTTATTTCCTTAAAAGAAATAAAGAAATATGCTTTTTAAACAAAATTATAATTTGAAATATATTTTTCTAAGTTTGTCAAAGAAACTTAATTACAAGTTAATATTCTTAAATACACTCACCAGCCACTTCATTAAGTACACCTGTTCAACTGCTCCTTAATGCAAATATCTAATCAGCCAAACATGTGACAGCAAGTCAATACATTTAGGAGAATGGCCAAACCCCAGGTGGGTGCCAGACTGAAAGCCAAGCCAGCAGTTGCTGCAGGACAACACCAAACAACATGCTACCTGGATTATATTCTAAATGTATTGGGATGATCAAGCCATAATGAAATGTAATATTAAAGTATCATTAAATGTATTAAAGGTTAGCGGACTAATGGGTCCATTATTTTTCTAAAAGGATCTGGAACATGTGCCACAAATATTTCCTGATGTAATTTATGAGAGGGATAAGAAGCAGTTAAAATAAAATTGTGTTAGATCCACACAAACAATTAGCATAAAGTTATGACAAAAGACCCATCTAAGGGATTAGCATAAAGGTCTGTAGGAGATAGTGGTGGAAAGTTCCAGATCCAGGAGAGGGTCCGCCCACATGATTAGCATAAAGGGGCAACCAGCGGATGTCATGACATTGGAAAGTAATGGTGGAAAGTTCCAGAAAAGTCTGCCCAGTGATTAGCATAGGGGAACGACCAGTTAACGTCACGAGATAAGGACAGTATAAAAGCTTGTGTTGAAGTTCATCTGCCAGTTCAGTTTGGTGACTGCAGATTTTGACGTTAATACAATTTATGCATTTTAGGCTGTGCTTTGTTTTTAGTTGCAAGGAATCATCATCCCATATACTGTACATCCTACATAGTTTATTGGATTTTTAATAATCAAGGAATACAGTTTTCCAGCATTTGTAAGCTAGACTCATACTGATTTATTTTATTTTATTTGGTAAATATATTTTTAAATGTATTGGCCAAAAATGTATTTCCTATATATTTTTCTGCAAATATGTTTTCTGTCAAATAATGAAGTAATTTCACCCTAGAACGCGGGACAAGACAGGGCTTCCCTCTTTCTCCCTTAATCTTCGCCATCGCCATTGAGCCCCTCTCACTGACCCTACGGGCCTCACCCACTTTCCAGGGTGTTTCACGGGAGGGAATTGAAAACAAGGTATCTTTATATGCAGATGACTTGTTGCTATATGTACATAATCCAACAATGTTATTACCAACTATTCTTTCCATTCTGGGGAAATTCAGTTCTTTCTCCGGTTACAAGCTAAATCTCCAAAAAAGCGAGTGTTTCCTAATCAATCCAGCCGCATTATCGCTTCAGCAGACAGATCTACCCTTTCAACTTAATAAGTTGGGCTTTAAATACCTAAGCGTGAATGTTACTCGCTCATTCTAGCCAACTTTTCACCCCTTCTGGCCCAGATAAAGGTGGATTTTAAGAGGTGGGGTTACTTACCTCTCTCCCTCATAGGGAAAATAAACACTGTTAAAATGAATAGCTTGCCCAAATTTATGTACCTTTTCCAATCCATCCCTTTGTTTTTACCTATGTCCTTTTTTACAGCAATTAATCAAGCGGTCTCCTCTTTCATTTGGGCTGGAAAGACAGCAAGAATCAGCAGGTTTTTACTTCAGCAATGTAAATTCAGTGGTGGGCTCACACTTCCTAATTTTCTATACTACTATTGGGCTGCCAACCTCCAGAAACTGCTTTTCTGGAAGCACCTCCCAGATACATCGTGGTGCCTGTTAGGTCTTTCCTGCACCTCCTCCTCTCTCCCTGCTTTATTATGTTCCGCTCTCCCCACATCTCGTTCACGTTTTTCAGACAACCCTGTAGTACTTTCCACACTCAAAATCTGGTATCAGTTTCGGCGCCACTTTAAGTTCTCCACTGCGTGCATTTTAGGCCCTATTAATAACAACCACATATTTACACCATATGTGGTCGACAGTGCTTTTACTCTCTCTGAAAAAAATGGCATTAAACATGCTTTGCCTCCATCTAATTTCTTCCGATATCTGCAGATGAGATATTTTGTCTCTTCCAAATTTGTTGGCTTCCCTCTATTACCTACCCAGGCCTGGAATGAGCTATTTAATTTTTTACCTCAACAGAATTCTGCAATTTCACTAATCTATTCCTGGATTATGTCCTGCGATAAACACTCCACTAATATACCTAAAACTGCGTGGGAGCAGGAAATGGGTCTTGAATTATCGGATGATTTTTGGGATGGAGTGATCGATAGAACAAGTTCCACTTCATTTTGCGTCAGACTTGCACTTATTCAGTTTAAGGTGACCAACAGAGTTCATTACTCTAAATCCAGATTGTCCAAAATGTATTCCACAGTGATGGATGAGTGTGACAGATGTCATTCCTCCCCATGTAACCTTTACCATATGTTTTTTACATGCCTGAAATTGAGCTATTACTGGACCTTTGTATTCCATACCCTTTCAGGAGCACTTAAAATCAGTATAAATCCATGTCCCTTGATAGCGGTTTTCGGAGTCCCAGGGGACTCCCTCTCCCTGAATTATAAAAATGCAGATATCATTGCTTTTACTACACTAATTGCCAGACATAGGATTTTGCTGATGTGGAAGTCTGCTCAGCCACCATCAGCCTCTCAGTGGTTATGTGATGTCTTGTCATTTTTAAAACTTGAGAAAATTATGTATTCCATGAGGAGATCACAAGCAAAATTCATAGAAAAATGGCAGACTTTTATTTCCTACTTTAATGGCTTGCAGAGGCTCCCCTCTGATCGGAGTCAGATGATATAAAGCTCCAGAGTCCACCAGGTGTAATTTATTTCCGTTATTGAATATATTTGTATTTATGTTAGTGTGTTGTCAGTTTGTTTAGATGTTTTGTGTGGGGTGGGGGGTTTGGGGAGGTGGGTGGGCTGGGGATGGGTAGCCGGGGAGGGTGGCTTGGGGGTCGGGGATTATGTTGAGGGGGACCGATATTGTAAAAATTGTATTGATATATATGTTGCTGGACACACTATCTCTGTTACTCTTTTTCTCTCAATCATTATAAATAAAACAATAAAAAAACAACTTCAACAAGAAGAAACTGCTTCTAATCAACAAGATTCCGGCACACACAAACGCACCACACCTCTCTATTCCCAATCACCAGAATTCTAACAGCTGTCTCTTATTAACCCATCAGTATATTACCCAGGTTCATTCTCCCTCTGTTTGAGGTATTGTTTGTCAGTTTGCAACGTACTAAGCCATTCAGAAATCCTTAGATAGAATTCCATATTTGACCTTAGCCTGCCTTCTGTTTTTCAAGTTTTCCTAGCCCTGTTCCCTACCTTAGCCAGAGTCTGTTCGTTTTTTGACCTGTGTGTTGTTTCTGATTACTCTTAAGCCTGATCCTATGTGCATTTGCCTGTGCATTGACTGAATATTCTGTGTAATGACCTCAGCCTGTACATCTGACTAAGTTTTTGTTTTGCCTGTTCCTGGAGTATATTAAATACTACATTTGCACGCTCTGCAAGTGGGACCAAACCTGTGCCTCTGAGTTGTATTCTTACAATCAATACAATATTTTTTCAAGCATCTATAAATATTAATATATAATAATAAAATGCATTAGGATACAATACAATTTTTAAACAAAAATGTAACATTCATGAACTTAATGTTCACATGTATTATAATATCATTGAACAGATCAAAAAGGGTCACAAATCTCTTCTTCAGATCTGCAAAAAAAATTGACCTGATCAATCTATCAATGACTTGATGTTAAACATTGAATATTCCTATAAGCCACCACCTACAGCTATTACCTACAAAGATTAAACATGTTTGCTTATAAATGGGTAGGGGTATGAACAATCCTAGAATTGTACAGTATACAGCTTCAGGTGGTCAAGGGGTTCTCACTGCATTGTTTCTGTGTTCTTAGAATTCCATCCTGAATAACATGATATACTGTAGGAAAGAGAAAGAAGTTCCGTTGTTATGGCTCAGATTCTCCAAATAACACCTTTAACTCTGTATGAATCAGGTCATTAAAAGTATGGTACTATTTGTAGACTCCAAGCTGTAACAATGGAACAACCTTTTCTTTCCTGCTGACTAGCTTACAAACGCTGTACAAACTGTATTCTTTGACATTAAAAAAATCCAATAAACTATGTATATGGGAAAATGATCCCCAACACTATGCAGTGTTTTGCACGAACAAATGGCACTGCCTAAAATGCATAGGCTAAATTCTATTAAATATGGACCAGACAAATACTGTGAAAAGCACAACTCATCATGTCCTCATCGAAATTCCTGTTCAAACTGAAAAGGATGCACTGTGTATAAAACTATTGTGGTAAAAGTACTGAGTAAAATAACTTTTTCTGAAGTACTCTGAGTACACACTATTACAATACTTATACAAACTATTACAATACAAATACACACTGTTATACACTATTACAATAGTATTACACACTAGTACAACACTAATACACACTATTATACACTGTTACAAAACTAATAGACACTATTACAATAAGAATACACAATATTACACACTCTTACAATACTATTACACACTATTACATTTCATTACAATACTATTACACACTACTACACGCTATTACAATAGTAATACACATTTTTACACACAGTTACAATAGTAATACACACAATTACACACTATTACAACACTAATACACAAATTACACAGTATCACAACATTAATACACACTATTATACACTATTACTATACTAATAAACACTATTACAATACAAATACAAACTATTACACACTATTACAACACTAATACACACTATTATACACTATTACTATACTAATAAACACTATTACAATACAAATACAAACTGTTACGCACTATTACAATATGAATACAAACTATTACGCACTATTACAATACTACTACACACTATTATACAATTTTACAACGCTTTACATACTAATACACACTATTACAACACTAATACACACTATTACACACAGTTACAATATGAATACACACTATTACAATGCTAATACACACTATTATACACTATTACATCACTAATACACACTGTACACACTGTTAAAATACTAATGCACACTATTACACCCTAATAAAATACTAATACACACTATTATACACTATTACAATACTAATACACACAATTACAATGCTTATACACACTATTACAATACTGTTATACACTATTACAATAGTATATATACAGTGGGTATGGAAGGTATTCAGACCCCTTTACATTTGTCACTCTTTGTGTCATTGCAGCAATTTGATAGAATCAAAAAAGTTCATTTTATTTCTCAATAATGTACACTCAGCAAAAAAACTGAAATGTAAAAATATTTGCAAATGTATTAAAAAAGAAAAACTGAAATATCACATGGTCATAAGTATTCAGACCATTTGCTCAGTATTGAGTAGAAGTCCCCTTTTGAGCAAGTACAGCCATAAGTCTTCTTGGGAATGATGCAACAAGTCTTTCACACCTGGATTTGGGGATCCTCTGCCATTCTTCCTTGCAGATCCTCTCCAGTTCCATCAGGTTGGATGGTGAACGTTGGTGGACAGCCATTTTCAGGTCTCTCCAAAGATGCTCAATTGGGTTTAGGTCAGGGCTCTGGCTGGGCCAGTCAAGAATGGTCACAGAGTTGTTCCGAAGCCACTCCTTCGTTGTTTTAGCTGTGTGCTTAGGGTCATTGTCTTGTTGGAAGGTGAACCTTCGGCCCAGTCTGAGGTCCTGAGCACTCTGGATTCTTCCAGGATATCTCTGTACTTGGCTGCATTCATCTTTCCTTCAATTACAACCAGTTGTCCTGTCCCTGCAGCTGAAATACAGCCCCATAACATGATGCTGCCACCACCATGTTTCACTCTTGGGATTGTATTGGGCAGGTGATGAGCAGTGCCTGGTGTTCTCCACACATACCGCTTAGAATTAACGCCAAAAAGTTCAATCTTGGTCTCATCAGACCAGAGAATCTTATTTCTCATAGTCTGGGAGTCCTTCATGTGTTTTTTGGCAAACTCTTTGCAGGCTTTCATATGTCTTGCACTGAGGAGAGGCTTCCGTCGGGCCACTCTGCCATAAAGCCCCAACTGGTGGAGGGCTGCAGTGATAGTTGACTTTGTGGAACTATACTACATCTCTGGAGCTCAGCCACAGTGATTCTTGGGTTCTTCTTTACCTCTCTCACCAAGGCTCTTCTCCCACGATTGTTCAGTTTGGCTGGACGGCCAGGTCTAGGAAGAGTTCTGGTTGTCCCACACTTCTTCCATTTAAGGATTATGGAGGCCACTTAGGAACCTTGAGTGCTGCAGAAATTCTTTTTTAACCAAGGCCACATCTGTGCCTTGCCACAATTCTGTCTCTGAGCTCCTTGGGTAGTTCCATCAACCTCATGATTCTTATTTGCTCTGACATATTCAGTCTCAAAGAGGATCAGAATATTTATGACCACATTTCAGTATTTCTTTTTTAATAAATTTGCACAAATTTCTACATTTCTGTTTTTTTCTGTCAGGATGGGGTGCTGAGTGTACATTCATGAGAAATAAAAAGAACTTTTTTGATCGTATCAAATGGCTGCAATTAAACAAAGAGTGAAAATTTAAAAGGGGTCTGAATACTTTCCGTACCCACTGTATATATCAGCCGCGGTCGGTGAATCTTAATTGGGGAGGACGGGCTCGTATTACGCTCAGAACCGGAGTGAATGGAATGTGCGCAAATCAAAAATATATACTATTACAATACTAATACACACTATTATACACTATTACAATACTAATACACACTATAACAACAATAATACACATGATTATACAATATTACAATACTAACACACTATTACATTACTAATACACACTTTACACACATTTACAATACAAATACACACTATTACAATAGTATTACACACTATGACACTCTATTAAAATACTAATACACACTATCTGTTAAGTCCCCCAGTCTCAGTTTTTATGTTTAGCAACAGTTACATTGCTAATACACACTATTACATACTATTACAACAATAATACACATTATTACTCACAGTTACATTGCTAATACACACTTGTACACGCTGTTACAATACTAATACACACTATTACAATACTAATACACACTCTTACAATAGTAATACCCACTATTACAACACTATTACGCACTATTACACACTTTTACAATACTATTACACACTATTATAAACTATTACAATACTAATACACACTATTACAACACTAATACACACTATTATAGGCTATTACAATACTAATACACACTAATACAATACTAATACACACTTATGTTCTATTACAAAAATAGTACACATTATTACTCACTATTACAATACTAATATACACTATTACAAGTTCAAGTTCAATACCTGTATTTGTCCCCCAGTGGGGCAATTTATTTCACAGCATAGGAGCACACAACACTAATACACACTATTATACACTATTACAATACTAATAAACACTTTTACAACACTAATACAAACAATTATATATCATTACAATACTAACAAACTGTTACAATACTAATACACACAATTACACACTATTACAATGCTATAACACATTATGACACACTATTAAAATACTAATACACACTATTACACACTATTACATCACTAATACACACTGTACACACTGTTAAAATACTAATGCACACTATTACACCCTAATACAATACTAATACACACTATTATACACTATTGCAATACTAATACACACAATTACAATGCTAATACACACTATATTACTCACTGTTACAATACTAATACATGCTTTTACACACTGTTACAATACTAATACACACTATTACAATACTAATACACACTATTACAACATTAATACACACTATTATACACTATTACAATACTTATACACACTATTACAATTGTGCAAAAGGCTCAAGCCATGTGAGCTTGGACAGTGTTTGCTTGTTAGAAAGCCACGCCCCTTTCCAAAACATGCTGCGACATGCCCTAATTGGAAGAGGCTGGGAGTTAAGTATCATTTTCGGTTTCTAAGTTAAGTTTCAATTAGTGTTCGTGTGCGTCAGTGACCACAAAACCACACACATACTGTTAAGGAGAAAAGGAATTTGTGCCTGTGCATTTATAATTGATTAAACATTCCAAAGCATATACCTGCTTTCCGTGTCCTGACTAGACACCCCTTATTGGTGCCTAACTTATATAACCAATTAGAGCTCCAAAACAATTATGGTCCTTTGAGCCGGATCGAGGCAACGATATGGCAACCAGTAAAGAAGTGACCAGTCTCCCTGTTTTACCTGTGCGCCCCAAACACACTGTGCATCGCCCAAGATACCTGGATGATTTTTTAGTCATCAAAGGCCTTGAGACTATCCAGGCCAACATGACATAACACAAATGCATAGACACGAAGAGGAAAGAGAGCCACTCAGTGCTGCTAGAAGCATATCCTCCATGCCACTTATGCAGCAATCGAATGAAGCCATTGTTCATCAGGCATTGGAGACAGCGCGGCAAAAAAGTGAAACGACTAGGAAGCAAACAGAACTTTTGGAGTTAATTATGCAGCGCCATTCCCTTCAGCCCTCAGCTCAATCGTCGAGGAGGTCATCAAGGTATCAGACACCAGTTCGCCAACTCCACCCAGACAGAGTGGATTTACTACAGCCTTCCCCAGTCCGTGCACCTCACCATACCAGAACTGTGGATCACTTAAGCGTAGCTGCAGAATTAACTCCTCAATTAGAACCCTCCAAATTGCCCCCACCTCTGAGCCAAGTCACTCAAACTTTTCAGCACATGCTCAATCCATGCAAAGGAATTCAAGCTACTAATCAGGAGACCGAATTCAGTCCAGCTGCTCAATTTCAACCCAGCCACCCTTACGGGCCACACCAGGGTCTACAGCAGCCAGGAGGCTTGCCAAGGAATGTTTCATTGCACAGCTCACTTTTGTCCTACCCCATCCTAGACAATTTTAAGAACAATGTAGCTTCACCCAGCAGCCTACAAAAGCAAAGCATGGAGCCTCAGTATGGAACCCCACATCTGGTACCACTTGTGTATCATCCCTATAATCAACCTGTGGCTCCTTCCAAACTGCCAACTGCAAATCCAATTACAGGTCAGATGATGCTTCCACCTGAGCACAAGTCAGCACACCAGCTTCCTTATGTACCATACCACCTCTATCAAGGGAACCCGGTCACGTTCACCCATTATATACCCCCCAACATAGAAGGCCCAACCTTTCCTGACTTTATCAAAGAGGATAAAGACCAGTATGTGGAGCTACGCCTTTCTCTCAGCACACTCCTTCATCACTCTCAGTGTGAGCATTATAAGTATGCCATTCTTCTAAAGCACATTAAAGTGCCACATGC
Organism: Umbra pygmaea; assembly: GCA_016801145.1. NCBI lineage: Eukaryota > Metazoa > Chordata > Actinopteri > Esociformes > Umbridae > Umbra > Umbra pygmaea. The sequence continues at coordinate 5,765 of JACXGM010021929.1, read as the reverse complement.
ACATCGCCTTGTGTTAGCTCATGCAGAGTCTAGAATGCCCTATTCTGAAGCTCTGAAAGCACTGGATGAACTCTACGGATGTCCATATCAGTTTGCGCTGAAGGAGATAGAGGACATAGAATGCTTACCCCTCATCCGAGGTGATAGGGCTTTCGATGAGTTCTCTATCAGAGTGCAATCACTTGTCGGGATGCTGAAATCTCTCCGAGGTGAAGGTCATGAAGAACTCTACTGTGGCTCCAACGTGAAGCGTCTCCTATGCAGGCTCCCAAGCATCAGCAAGAGAGATTCCATCGTCAACAAGAAAGGACCCGGATAAACTTAAACTGTTGCTCATAGATTTATCAGAGTGGCTAAAGGCAGAAGTTAGATGTTTGGACATTGAGCCCACTCTTTAAGCTCACAGTGATAAGAACAATAAAGACGTCAGGCAGAGGCCCAAGGTGAAGATCACTACTGTAATGCATGGGACAGGCAGTTCCAGTGACCATATATCTGATAAGCCCTCCACTGCTCAAACACAAGGGAAGGGTAAATTACACTGCCCATACTGTGAGTCAGAACACTACCTCAGCCAATGTGAAAGCTTTGCTAAACTTACGAAATTGCAGATGGTAAACTGGATTAAAGAGAAGGTGCTAGAGATATGGTCGTTCTCACCTAGCCTCTACTTCTCTCTGAAGAAGCTGTGTCGCCTTTGTAAGTCGAAACATCTCTCTGTCCTGCACGAAGTCAATCCGAGGCCTGACAACAAGCCCACCATCATGTCGACAGCAGAGACTCACTACCTGGATCAGCCAAATGGATATAGCCAGGTGTTGGTAAAGATTGTTAGAGTTCATTTGTATTACCAGGATAGAGTGTTTGACACATATGCAGTGCTGGATGATGGCTCAGAAAGAACCATCCTGCTTTCGTCTGTAGCATGCCACCTGGGAATACAGGGTCAAGCAGAAAATCTTACCCTCGGTACTATCCGTCAAGACACAAGACTCACGTGTCTCCTTCACCATTGCTCCAGCATCCCAACCAACAAAGAGGTTCCCCATTCAAGGTGCCTTCACAGGTGAACACCTAGGCCTTTCTCAGCATAGTTACCCAGTTGCTCAGCTCCAGAAAAGGTATCATCATCTAAAGGGTCTGGCAATCCCACCCATGGAACTCGGCCAACCGTCCTGATTGACTCTGATAATGCTGATCTGATTGTTTCCGATTGAACCAGTACATCTGGGACCCCCTGGTGGTCCTACAGCAGTCAAAACTAATCTAGGCTGGACACTACAGGGTCCAGCAAAGTACCTGCAACAACAGCTTCCACCCACACAATGCTTGTTCACATCCATTTCATCACCTTCTGCTGAGCTGTTCTGTCAGGTTGAATGGTTGTGGGATTGGATACACTGCCTTTCAAGAGTGAGAAGTTGGTGACCAGATCTAGACAGGACAGGTACTCAGTAGATCGGTATGCCAAACCCCTCTTACGAGTCCCAAACATGCCCAAGCTACAAGTCACAAAGGACTTTGTAATGAAGAATCTGCAAAATACAGAGAAGAGTTTAGTTCAAGACCTACAGCGTGCATCTACCTATCAGGAGGAGATGGAGAAACTGGAGATTGCTGGGTATGCCACCAAGATAGACTTTGGCAAAGCTGATTTATCCGAGGGGTCTTGGTTTCTGCCTAACCACATGGTAAGACACAATGGCAAAGACCGGATTGTTTTCAACTGTAGCTTCCAGCTTGGTGGACAGAGTCTGAACAACTACCTCCTTCCCTTTTTTTACCTCTTAAAAAGCCACGCCCCTTTCCAAATCATGCTGCAACATGCCCTAATTGGAAGAGGCTGGGAGTTAAGTTTCATTTTTGGTTTCTAAGTTAAGTTTCAATTAGTGTTTGTGTGCGTCAGTGACCACAAAACCACACACATACTGTTAAGGAGAAAAAGGAATTTGTGCCTGTGCATCTATAATTGATTAAACATTCCAAAGCATTTACCTGCTTACCGTGTCCTGACTAGACACCCCATATCGGTGCCTAACTTATATAACCAATTAGAGCTCCAAAACAACAATACTAATACACACAACAATAGTACACATTATTACTCACTATTACAATACTAATACACACTTTAATGTACTATTACAATAATAATACACACTATTACTCACTATTACAATATTAATACACACTATTACAATACTAATACACACTTTTATGTACTATTACAATACTAATACACACTATTACAATACTAACACTCTATTACACGCTATAACAATACTATTACACACTATTACAATACTAATACACACTATTACAACACTAATACACATTATTACAATATTTGAATACACCTTATGGTGCAACCTGGACATATTGTCAGTAATGCTCCCGGGGTCATGTGTGTTTCGGGTCTTAGATCAGACACCCTAACCCGGGTGACCCAGCCAGGGGTGATCAGGCCCCGACTTGTGTCCAGGTAGCGTGCAACACCATGCGTCCCCCTCCTTAACCAGAGCCACCGTGAAGCCTTTTCAGCAGCTTCCAGGATGTTCTTGATGGCTCTTTGCCTGTGCAGTCCGCAAATCCCTAACAGTCCCAGGACCCGGTGTAGAGATTGGCCTGCGAAGCCCCTGCAGCCCACTTTAGTCGGCTCACAGCGGGCCATCCACCCATTTCTCCGACACTCAGCTACCAGAACAGCGTACTTGGCCCTCTTCCTTTCCTAAGCTTACTCTATTCGATCTTCCCAGGGGACAGTTAGTTCAAGTAGCACCACCTGCCTGCTTGCCACGGATATCAACACCATATCTGGTCGAATGATGTAACTGCAAGGGTGCCGGGAATCTCAATTTTCTCCCTAGGTCCACCAGGAGGTAAGAATCTCTTGCTGTTGCGAGCAGGCCTCCTTGAGTCTTTCTGGGGGGCTGAGGCTTCTCGCCTGCTCGGACAAAAGCAATTACAGACTTGGATGGATGATGCTGTTTGCTGATGTTAATGCCAGTGCAGATGGCATCTGCTACTGCCTTCAGGACCTGGTCATGCCGCCAACGATAACGCCCATCTCTCAAGGCCTTTGAGCAGCAGCCGAGGATATGCTCTACTGATCCCCTTGTCTGTCAGAGTTTGCAAGTCAGTGAGTCCACCAGGCCCCATGTGAACAGGTTGGCAGGGCTAGGGAGGATGTCATACACTGCCTGGACCAAGAACCTAAAATGGTGTGATTCCGCCTTCTAGAGTTCTGCGCCCCGCTGTATGCTCCCACCTAGTCCATTTCCCCTGCTTGGACATGCCCACCACTCAGCTGAAGCAAAGCTTAGGATTGCTACCAAGCCCAGCCCGCCCATTAGCCACCGTGCCCAGCAGGGTGCTGTGCCGCAGCCTTGCCTTCGTCCATGCCACTGCATCCTGGGCACACCACTTCCTTCCTGTTCTGACCTCTACCCCTGCTGAGGATACCTAGGTGTCAACTGAGTCTTGGTAGAGCAGAACTTCTCTGGCTCGGGTGACCTTGAACTCCTCTGCGAGTGGGAAGCTGTAGCTTGGTGTTATGGCCAAAGAAAGCAATGCTGCTTAGGCTCTGTGTCCTTCAGGTTGCCAGTGAAGAGCTTGCCTAGGCTCTTCACTGGCTTTGCTGACACTGATGGAATTCGGGTGTCTCCCAACATAAAGCGGAACTTGTCAGCTACTTTTCTGTGAGCTCGTCCATGAATGCTCTAATCGGTGCCCGATCTGGAATGTTGACCTCTACATTCCACTTCTGCAGACTTCACGAGCATGTTCATGGCCAGTGCAAACAGAGACACAGAGTATACACACTATTACAATACTATTATACATGATTACAATACTAAAACACACTATTACACACTATTACAATACTAATACACACTATTACAATACTAATACACACTATTATACACTATGTCAAAACTAATACCCACTATTACACACTATTACAACACTAATACAGTCAGAGTATGGATAGGCTGAATGGAGTGGGCGGAGTAACTGTATGGTGTGGTTGGAATGGGCGGAGAGTCATGGGAGTCACAGGACAGTGTCTGGGAGTCACAGGAGAGTGTACAGGAAAGTATCTGACTGTCCTGAGACACTCACTGTCTCTCTGGGCACACATTAGAATGGGCGAACGCGGTCTGGAGAGAAGAGAACCCCGTTATACATGACTACCGTACGTTCACATGGGTGAATGGCTGTACCACCTCAAACAGGGACACAGGACCGCCTGGGAGTATTCTCTGGAATTCCGGACACTGGCGGCTGGCTCTGGGTGGAACGATAGGGCACTAATCGACCTTTCAACCAGGAACTGTACTGCCCAGGAGTCATGTATACCCTTTGTCGTATGCTGAAACCGAGGCTATGGAAACATATGTTTCGGAATCGCTTCGGCAAGGCTACATATGCCCCTCCTCTTCACCTGCATCTTCCAGTTTTTTTTTGTAATGAAGAAAGACGGGGGTCTAAAGATTGCTGGAGCATGATTTATACATGGAAGCTGAGAAGTGCTTATTCTTCCAACATGCCATCTCCTTCTTGGGTTACCGCATCACCTTGACCGGGGTGTAGATGGAGGAGGATCGCATTGAGACTGTGCGTACTTGGCCAACTCCAACCACAGTCAAAGTAGTACAGCGATTCCTAGGTTTTTCGAACTATTACCGTTGGTTCATTCGCGGCTTTGGCAAGGTTGCGGCTCCGATCAGAGCCAGCTTCTGTGCAGTGCCCGGCTGGTAGCCAATATGTGCCCGGTAGCATCCATAAAAAGTGTTGTTTAAAGTTTGCCACAAGCCACCTGGGAGACACACCAAACGTGGAAGAAGGTGCTCTGGTCAGATGAAACCAAAAGTGAACTTTTTGGTAACAATGCAAAACCCTATGTTTGGCGTAAAAGCAACACAGCTCATCACCCTGAACACACCATCCCCACTGTCAAACATGGTGGTGGCAGCATCATGGTTTGGGCCTGCTTTTCTTCAGCAGGGACAGGGAAGATGGCTAAAATTGATGGGAAAATGGATGGAGCCAAATACAGGACCATTCTGGAAGAATGGTCAAAAGACCTGAGACTGGGACGGAGATTTGTCTTACAAAAAGACAATGATCCAAAACATAAAGCAAAATCTACAATGGAATGGTTCACAAATAAACATATCCAGTTGTTAGAATGGCCAAGTCGAAGTCCAGACCTGAATCCAATCGAGAATCTGTGGAAAGAACTGAAAACTGCTGTTCACAAACGCTCTCCATCCAACCTCACTGAGCTCGAGCTTTTTTGCAAGGAGGAATGGGCAAAAATTTCAGTCTCTAGATGTGCAAAACTTATACTGAATAATTTTGCACGGCCAATTTTTGAGTTTTATTTTTGTTTAAAAAGTTTGAAATATCCAATAAATTTTGTTTTACTTCATGATTGTGTCCCACTTGTTGTTGATTCTTCACAAAAAATTACAGTTTCATATCTTTATGTATGTATGTATGTATGTATGTATGTATGTATGTATGTATGTATTATAATAATCATTGTTAATTCTTTTTTATATATCAGCCGCGGTCCGTGGATCTTAATTGGGGAGGACGGGCTCGTATTACGCTCGGGACCAGAGTGAATGGAATGGTGCGCAACGCACAAAACCCAGTGTGCAAAACAAAAAAAAACTGGGTTTTGTGCGTTGCGCACCATTCCATTCACTCCGGTTCCGAGCGTAATACGAGCCCGTCCTCCCCAATTAAGATCCACC
>JACXGM010021928.1:0-17225 GCA_016801145.1 Umbra pygmaea | reverse complement strand
ATATATATATATATATATATATATATATATATATATATATATATATATATATATATATATATACACATATATATATATTAACCTATTTGTTTTCAGTGTTTATGCCACTGTGAGGGCATAAGAAGCTATATAAGTATTCCCTGTTGTGCACTCGCTTAAGCTGTTCACCTGCAACGTCATTAGATGTATGTTTCCCAGAGTGTCTACAATAAAACAACCATCTATTTTCATCTACCACCTACCTGCCTGCACTCTAAAAACAAAAGGTTCTAAATAGCACTAAAAGTGGTTCATGGCTTGTAATCATAGGGGAACCACTTTTAGTGCCATTTAGAACCTTTTGTTTTTAGAGTGTCGGTCTCCCTCTCTCTACACCACACTTCTGTACTTATAAAACGAGGCATTGGAAAGTTTGTAAGTACACCAGAAGTGCTGTGCGCCGTAGAGGATGGTCGCATGGACAATGGCTCTGTTCACTCTACCCAGGTTTTGGCTTATTACTGTTTTGTTAGTTCTTATTTCTGTACATTCTGCACTGTCGCTCATACGGTATGATCAACTAGCACTTCTGGACATACGCAATTCACTGCATACAGGTTATTTTTCCACTTACCGGAGCGATTGCTGCGACTCCACTTTCCTACCATTGACTTGTTTACTCATACGCAGGCGGCGTAGGAAGAAGATAGGGAAACGTGCCGGAATTCTGTGCAGATCTCGGACGAGATACTACAATCCACCATTACCGAGCATTTTACTTGCAAATGTTCAATTATTGGACAATAAAATGGACGAACTTCACGCTCTGATTAACTTCCAGCGGGACATTGCTAACTGCTGCGTGCTAGCGTTCACTGAGACCTGGCTGGATCCCACTATCCCGGACACGGCTGTTACGCCAGCTGGTTTTTCCATCTACCGGCAGGACAGAACCTCTGAGTCAGGTAAACAAAGAGGCGGAGGGGTTTGCATCATGGTTAACTCCCGTTGGGGCTCGGATGCTGCAGTTATTTCAACACACTGCTCACCGGACCTGGAGCTACTAACTGTAAACATAGGCCCCTTCTATCTCCCCCGGGAGTTTTCGTCCGCTATAATCACAGCAGTCTACATTCCCCCCCAGGCGGATAAGGCATCATAGTTAACTCCCGTTGGGGCTCGGATGCTGCAGTTATTTCAACACACTGCTCACCGGACCTGGAGCTACTAACTGTAAACATACCCCCCTTCTATCTCCCCCGGGAGTTTTCGTCCGCTATAATCACAGCAGTCTACATTCCCCCGCAGGCGGATAAGGCGCACGCGCTTGAGGAAATATATGGAATAATAAGTGGCCTGGAGGACGCTCACCCTAAATCTGTTTTTATTGTTGTTGGAGACTTTAACAGGACAAACATGAAAAAAATGCTGCCCAAATTCCACCAGCACATTTCTTTTCACACTCGAGGTGACCAGACTCTTGACCATTGTTATTCAACAATCCATAACAGCTTCAAACCCATCCCCCGCCCTGCCTTTGGAAAGGCAGATCACATCTCCATTCTTCTCCCAACCTACAGGCAACGTCTGAAACAGGAAAAAACGGTTTTTCGAGAAGTCCAAAAATGGAGTGATCAAGCCATCCTTACTCTCCAAGACTGCTTCGAAACCACAGACTGGGAGATGTTCAGTACTGCGGCTGGCGACAACATTGATGAATACACTGACTCTGTCACAGCATTCATCACCAAGTGCATAGATGATGTCGTTCCACGGGTCAATGTTAAGACCTTCCCCAACCAAAAGCCCTGGGTTAACGGTGATGTCCGTGCCAAGCTTGTAGCACGGTCCTCTGCCTATAACTCTGGGGACCTGGAGGCTCTGAGGAGGGCCAGATATGACCTACGGAAGGCCATCAGAGATGCTAAAAGAGGCTATAGGGACAAATTGGAGTCCAACTACAACAGCTCAGACCCAAGGCGCATGTGGTGTGGACTGCGGCAGATAACGGATTACAAAGGGAGAAATAGCTGTGATGCCAATCCCCCCGCCTCGCTCCCAGACGAGCTCAACACCTTCTTTGCACGGTTTGAGGTGGCCAACATCACTCCTGAGAAGCTAGCTGAGAACCCAGACGACTGCACTCTGTCCCTGGACATGGCTGATGTAAGGAGAGCTTTTAAAAGAGTAAACCCGCGGAAGTCTCCAGGTGCCAGATGGCATTCCAGGCCGTGTTCTAAGAGGATGCGCTGACCAGCTAGCGGAGGTATTCACCACCATATTCAACCTCTCCCTAACCCAGTCTGTAGTTCCCTCCTGCTTCAAGCAGGCCACCAATGTCCCGGTTCCAAAAAAACCTTACATCACCTGCCTAAATGACTACCGCCCAGTAGCACTGACCTCCATCATCATGAAGTGCTTCGAGCGGCTGGTCAGAACCCACATCTGCGCCACCCTCCCGGACACCTTGGACCCCCTACAATTTGCATACCGCCCCAACAGATCCACAGACGATGCCATCGCACTATCGGCACACACTGCCCTGGAAAAAAGGAACACATACGTGAGGATGCTATTTGTGGACTACAGCTTAGCATTCAACACTATTGTTCCTGCCAAGCTCATTCCCAAGCTCAGGACCCTGGGTTTTATTACCCCCCTGTGCAACTGGATCCAGGACTTCCTAACGAGCAGACCCCAGATGGTGAGAATGGGCAACCTCCTCCGCACTGACCCTGAGCACCGGAGCCCCACAGGGTTGCGTACTCAGTCCCCTCTTGTACGCCCTGTTCACATATGATTGTGTGGCCACACACAGTTCTAACATCATCATAAAGTTTGCTGACGACACAACCATCCTAGGTCTCATCTTCGACAACGATGAAACCGCTTACAGAGAGGAGGTAAATGCTTTGGCTACCTGGTGCCAGAGCAACAACCTCTCTCTCAATGTCAGCAAGACTAAGGAGATGATAGTGGACTTTAGGAAATGGCAGAGGGAGGGTCTTGCCCCCATACACATCGATGGAGCTGAAGTCGAGAGAGTTCCAGAGTTCAAGTTCCTCTGTGTGTTCATCAGTGATGACCTCACATGGTTCCGTCAGACAAGCTCGGCAACAAAAACTGCCCAAAAGCGCCTATACTTCCTGAGGAGACTCAAGAAGTTTGGCATGTCTGCCAGGATTTTAATAAACTTCTACAGGTGCACCATTAAAAGCATTCTCTCAGGTTGCATTACAGCATGGTACGGCAGCTGCTCCGCTGCTGATCGTAAGGCCCTTCAGACGGTGGTGAAGTCAGCGGAGTGCATCATAGGCTGCTGCCTCCACTCCGTGCAAGGCATCTACCACAAGCGTTGCCTGAGGAAAACACAGAACATTCTAAGAGACCACAGCCATCCAGGCCGTGACCTATTCTCACTGCTGCCATCTGGGAGACGTTACCGGAGCATCAAGGCACGGACTACCAGATTAAAAAACAGTTTCTTTCCGCAGGCAATTCGGCTGCTCAACATGGAACATTGATCACAAATCACAATCATTTCTTGAGCCCTGACATTCTCTGTTCACTTTATCCACTCCACATCTGATGTAGCAGAATTCAATGCACCTTTAAAAGTAATTTTCCATGCCATATTTTATAATATTTATTACTTCTGCTGTCGTACACTCTCTGGACCACTGCTCAGTACATAGTGTATTTTGTTATTATTATTATTATCGTTTTAAAAATTCTTTGTATTGTATATAACCTTTTTAAGCCCTCTGTGTAGATGTGTCGAGCCTTGTCAAAAGAATTTCTCTGCATCGGATGATGTGATGTTATCCGATGCATATGACAAATAAACAACTTTGACTTTGACTTTGACTTTTGACTAAATAACACTTGCCCGATGGCTGTGACTCTCGGCTGTTACTGCTACCAATAGATGTTGTCCGGCAATACATGTTGTGCTCTGTGCATGATCTCGCGGGATCGCGGTAGCAGCCAAGAGTAGCAGCCATCAGGCAAGTGTTATTTAAATATACTTCTGGTGTACTTACAAACTTTCCAATGCCTCGTTTTATATGTAGGGAACCTATTTGTACTACTGTAGAAGTTATTTACAAGATACACTCTTGGTTCCATTAGCGCCTGCACTAAGCCGTTCGGCTGATAGCGCTAAGTTGACCGATGTTATAACAAGGGAAAAAAGCTTATGGGGCTGTTTGGATCGAGTTCAAGGTGCAAAGGACCCTAGGGTTAAACTACTCCGAACCATCACTTTAAACATGGTTTTTAAAGTGTTTATGGCGTTGAGTGTCATGATTCTCCATGTTGGTGTAGAAGGGGTGAGACAGATGTGAAGGCAAAGTCCCAATCAAATGGTGGTTAATAGTAACAAATCACTGTTTCAAAATAATATTGCCACGAGGGGCATAAACGATATTTAACATAATTACACTACACATACACTGAAGATATTAACTGGTAAAAATGAACATCAGAGACTCAAACAAACACCAGGACTAATAAACATCACTGACCACATACAATTGGCTACAGCTGGGATGAATGGAGGTGCGCCCTTGGAGACAGGAACAGGTGAATGGAATTGTGCGTAATGATGTGTCTGGATGAAGGGAGATCTGTACGTAAAATATGGAATGGGCTATGCCCGCTATTACAGTACCCCCCCAGACACTCAGCTCCAGCGAAGCAGGCGCCCTCCGGAGGGCAACACCAGCGTCCTCTCCCTGAGGGGCTATGAAGAGGCGGGAGGGCTGGAGGCACCCACCTCATAGGCTGCAGAAATGGCGGCGGACATAGGGGCTTCGCCGCTTGCAGGGGTCGAAGGGGTGTGGCAGCCGGTACCCAATGAAGGGTAGCAGCAGGCTCAGGGGGCATTGCATCAGGTAACGGCTAGAGGGACGGTGTGACTTACACCGCTAGAAGGGGCATGGCAGCTGGCTCTAGTGGGGGCGGTGCCAGTTGGGATGGTGGTGGCCCCCAGAGCTCTCAGCAGCCACCCTCTCGTCCTCAGAGGTCCCCGCAGTCGCCATCTCTTACCTGGGGATTTGCTGGCTGTAGGGCGTGTTGCGGGGGGCCCTGCTGCAGATGGAGGCTCGGCAGTTAGAGAGAAAAGTCTCATCTCCAGCCTTTTTAGGCTCCCAGCCAGCAGGGACTGAAACCTCCCCTCTATATGCTGCAGGAGGCCCGGCAGCCAGCGTGGAGATGGCGGAGTTTTGCTGGGGCTCTCAAGGGCCAGCACCCCTGGCTGTGGCTTTGGGGAAGGAGTTCCTTTGTTGGCCACTGGCTGCAGTGGTGACCACACGGTAGAGGGTGGAGGTGTGGCCACCACTGGGCAAGGAGTTGGGGGCTCCATCCCCTCCTCTGTGACAGGGGTCTGGTCCTCTGGGTGAGGTGTAGCTGACTGGACCACTGGCACAGGCTCTGCAGCTGACAGGACCACAGATGTCTCCATGTCCTCTGTAACTCCTACGGAGGGTGGAGCCACTGGCATGGATGTGGAGGGGGATGATGCTGGAATGGTGGTGGGTGACAGCACTGTTGACATGGGAGGTAGGAGCAGAGCTGAAGCCATGTAGGAGAAAGGGACATAAGTTCACCATGACATAGGCTGGAAGCAAGTGATGGGATGTGGACAAGGATGGATCTACATACTGCCAGGCCCCTTGGCAAGAGTGTCTTTATAGGCTTTCTCCGAACTCACAACGTTCGATTGATGATTGAGAGGGCCAAAGCCTTATATCTCTTGTACTCTCCTGTACCGTACATGCTAGCAACTAATGTTTGATACCTTTGGAAAAAAAGAGGTTCTACTGCAAATAAGGGGTTTGTCCATGTGGGTTCATCACAGCCGGAAATAATTTTCATCAAACATTAAGTATAGGAGTTATGAGGTGAAAATGACAAAATAACATTTCTACAAGGATGTAGGACGTCACCCTGCACTAAAACAGGTTATTTTGGTGGGGCAGATGGCTGGATTTTTTAAAATGTGGGTTTATATTGACCTACTTGTATGTCCCCCTTACAATGCACACTGGTCCTCAAGACCTGGAGGCATGCCAATATGGCTATTACAGGACTATTGTTCAAGGTTGACATGCATTCTAGAATAATTAACCAAACATTACAGATATGTTTTGGTATTTTGTTTGGCTCTATATGACATCATAAATGAAAAGCAATGTCTCAGAATAATGAATTATATTTATTCATCTTGTAACCAAGGGTGTTCTGAATCCAAAACTATAAAGCACTTTGTAAGTATGACTCTTTCAGAGGCCAAAATATCAACATAGTGCCAAGTGGACTTAAACCCCCTTAGTCCTAGGAGGGCTATACATACTGTAAAAAAAACTCCTGTAGATTACTCAGAGATTACAGCACAATTGCTGAAATATGCAAAAATATACAGCTCTGGAAAGAAATAAGAAAACACTGCAAAATCATCAGAGTTCAGAAATCTATATTTAGTAGAATAATAATAGTTTAATACAAACAATAATTGGCTTTATGCCACTCCTGGCACAAGAATTTAAGCAGCTCGGCTTTGTTGATGGTTTGTGACCATCCATGTTCCTCTTGATCACATTACAGAGGTTTTCAACAGGGTTGATTTAAGGAACATTTGTAGTGGTCTCTAAAGTTTTTGAAGAAATGTATAATATTAAATACATAATATTAAATAGATTATCTAACACACACTGGTAGTTAGAGGCCCTGGTATTGGTAGTGGTGGGACTGAGGGACCCCTGTATAGTTTGTAGAGGGGCCTTAGTATGATTTGTGAAGGATTCCTGCTAAGAGTTCAGGTGGAGCCAAGGGGGGCTGGGGCTGGAATGGGTTGAGGTGTAGCCGAGGGGCCCTAAAAAATTAGTATACCAATGAGTACTTGGAGCTTATGAAAGTTGGCTGCCCAAAAATAATAATGAAAACTGCGAAGTGCAAGCATTCCACAGAATTTGCATATCTGAATTAAAGACCTATTAACTGTGGGTACCTTTACTAACCAAATGAATGAAGTAGCGGCCTGAGTAATTAACTCAATAAAGTTTTGGGCAAGAACAATGGGATAGCCTGAAAAAGGTAAATAATTCTGGCCAAATTTGTCCCATAATTGATAGAGGATTGATTGGGAAGCACTCACGCTTTTGGAGATTAAGCTTGTAACCAGAAGGGAGAGAATGGAGGGTAAGGTGTTTGCAGGGTTTCATACATTGAGAAGAGGCCCGCAACACTACCGAAACGGCTCAATGTCAATAGCGAAGAGTAAGAGGGCAACCCTGCCTGGTCCCATGTTCCACGGAAAGTAGTCAGAATGAGTGTCATTGGTACAGACACTATTACTTGGGGATGCATAGTAATCCATTAGTTGTATCCATTAGCAAAATTTGTCCCCAAATAGTTATTTTTGAAGCACAGCAAATAGGTACTTCAGTTCTATCAAAGGCCTTCTCTGCATCCTAGAGACCATGAGCTCGAGGGAGTTTGAATAAATAATGTTGAACATGGTCTGAATATAAAAAATGTAATGTCTACTAAGAGCTGGTCCTGAACTCCCTGAGGCCATAAAGAGGAAAATTATAATTTATCTATGTTCCTGAATGACTTTAAAGGTACTTTATTGGTCACATACACATAAGGAAATTCATTCTCTGCATCTAACCCATCCCTCAAGGGAGCAGTGGGCAGCCATTTACAGTGCCCGGGGACCAACTCCAGATCTAAGCCAGTGCTTTCATCAGGGGCACTGACTGGAGAACCTAACCTGCATGTTTTTTTTGATGGTGGGGGAACCCAGAGCAAACCCACACAGACATGGGGAGAACATGCAAACTCCACACAGAAAGGCCTGGGACAACCGGGGTTTGAACCCAGAACCTTCTTGCTGTGAGGCCACAGTCCTATCCACTAGGCCACCATGCCTGCCTAGTAATCATTTGATGGGGGGTCTGCGTGGCATAGTGGGTTAAGTCACTGCATTATAGGACCGTCAACGTCATGATAGTCAGTGGTTCAAACAATTTATGAAATATATATAGTCTGTCCCTCCCAATATCAAAATCGTTCATACGCCCTTAAACAGAACAGTACACAATGGTACAATCATAATGGAAAACATGGCAACAATGGAAATAATGAAATGACACCTGTTTAAAAGTCTGCATACCCTCAGTTTTCAATACGGTGTAATGCCCTCTTTAGCATGAATGACAGCATGCAGTTGTTTGTGATAGTTATCTATGAGGCCCAGAATTCTTGCAGGTGGTATAGCTGCTCATTCTTCTTGGCAACATGCCTCCAGGTCATGCAAAGTGTTTTGTAGTCTTGCATAAACCGCACATTTGAGATCGCCCCAGAGTAGCTTGATTATATTTAGTTCAGGAGACTGTGATGGCCACTCCAGAACCTTAACCGTTTTCAACTGTAACCACTGGAGGGTAAACTTTGCCTTGTGCTTAGGGTCATTGTCGTGCTGGAAAGAGTGCCCCATGCGCTGCTGTCGTGCAGAGGAATGCTAATTGTTTACAAGTATTGTCCGATAACATGCTGCATTCATCTTGACATCAATTTTCACAAGGTTCCCTATGCCTTTAGAGCTCACACACCCCCAAATCATCAGTAAGCCACCACCATGCTTCAAAGTGGGGATGGTATTCTTTTCAATATAGGCCATGTTGACCCCTCTATAAACATAGTGCTTATGGTTGTGACTAGAATCTATAAGAATCAAGGTGTTGTTGGGTATATTGTAACCTGACTTTTTTTGTGGCACTGGCACAGTAAATGATTCTTTCTGGCAATTCGACCATTCAGCAAATTTCTGTTCAAGTATCGTCATATTGTGCTCCCTGAAACAACCACACTTTTTCCAGAGCAGCCTGTATGTCTCCCGAGTTCACCTGTGGGTTTTTCTTTGTTTCCCGAACAATTCTTATGGCAGTTTTGGCTGAAAAACTGATAAGTGGAAAATTAGTGCCGCACAGAGCGAGGAAATTGTTGATAAAACGGGAAAAGTCAGCTCGCCAGTATGGCAGTTTTTTGTTTTTTTTAAAGTCTGACCGTAGTCAAACCATGTCGTCTGCAAATTATGCAAAACATCGTCCCCACCAAGACTGGTAGGCTATATCACAAACTTGTTTTCCCCACCTTCTCAGGTCTCAGGTTTCTCTGTTTATATTTAACACTTGCACTATTTTATTACACTTTATTAAGCATTTCTTAAGTATTCTAATTGTGCACCTTAGTGTAACAGATAATTGTTAAATGTTCATTGTGATTTTAGACTTATGTTTACATTTTAATTATTTGAGTGTTTTCCATGGTTGTGTTGACATTTCTGCCTTTATAACTAAGGGGATTATGACCAGTGGAAGGTTAAATTTAAAATAAAAATGTTTAAATTTAATGTTTTTTTCCTGCTCCTTATTCTAAATAGGTCATAAAACAGATCAATAATTATCGATATCGACCAATATGAAACACTTATATCGTGATAGAGTTTTCAGCCATATCGCCCAGCCCTAGTTTTGGATATCTTTTTATAACCTTTTCCAACTTTATACAGTTCCAGTACCTTATTACGCAGGTCTATTGACAGTTATTTTCTGCTCCCCATGGCTCAGTATGTAGCCTGCTCAGTGCATCCACGTGAGAGCTAACAAACTCATTGACTATTTATACACAGACACTAATTGCAATTGAAAATGCCACAGGTGTGGGAAATTAACCTTTTAATTGCCATTTTAACCTGTGTGTCACCTTGTGTGTCTGTAACCAGGCCAAACATTCAAGGGTATGTAGTAAACTTTTGATCAGGGCCATTTGGATCATTTCTGTTATCAGTTTGGTTTTGAAAGGAACCACACAACTATGTGATAATTAATGGCTTCATATGATCACTTCCTTACATTACAGTCAGATTGGGCATTTTCAGCATGCTGGCTATACACCTGGCTGTACACCTCTGGTGGTGCTAGTACTGGCTGAGCGTGGAGGTGGATCAAATGAGTCTGTGCTTGACCAGGCTGATGATCCAGCATCTCCTTCATTGATAATCTTAACCACATAATCTGTACATTATAGATAACAAAACTATTATTAATCTTATCAGCTGCATCAGGCCCATTCATACTGGCTCCCCCAGATTTCCTTTATACATTTTCAAATATAAAATACTATTATATACTATGGCTTGTTTGAATACTTGAAGGTTATTATTTACTGAGAGATGTGCATACATATTGCCCAGTATGCCCAGCTAATCAACATTTTAAATTCAATAAATAAAACAATAGTTAATATCAATCCATTGATTTCCGTCTTTTATTAGTCCAGTTGTAACTAAACCTTGACTGAGAAACTAGTTAAGGAAAATGGGGAAATAAAAAAACTCTTTGAATGCTTGTCCTCTGCAAATGTTGGTGTAGGGACTTTGCACTTACTGATCACCTGGTGAAATGCCTGGCAATTGGCCAAACATATGCACACTTCCACCATGATGCCTTTGAACAAGTGGACACAATCCAATCATCATCTTACACCGCACCCATTTATAAATCAAAATCTTTTGTTCATGCAGGAACATTGGTAAATAGAGAGCAAAGTTTCCCCGTGGTAATGTCACAGCCCCAACCCACAGTCTTTTGTACTGATGTGAAAATAGGTAACTGCAGAACAACATTGCCCCTTATTCATCTTAAGGTGTATAACGCCTGATGACTGACTAAAACAAGTATTTGAACAGTGCCTTCCTGATCTCACTTCAATCTTAGTGTAGATGCAGAAATTCACTTAAAGAACAGGAACAATAATATATTGATGTAGAGAAAACTCCTATGGATTTCACCTAACATTAGCCTCATACTTTTTCCATAATCTTCCACTGATCCCTCTATCATGTATGCTATATTGTTTTATAATATAGTACATTTTGAAGTTATTAAATCATAGTGGCTATGAGAAGCTTGAATGAGTCTTGTCATTCAAAGAAGGATTTTCATTTAAGATTATAATTTAGATTTTTTCTATAACTTTTATATTTCCTGAAGAATAATAACTCTAGACTCTGTTTTCCATAGTGAATAAACAAATTAATTAGCAACAATAATAAGATGAGTACCTTGTCTGGTTTTCTCAGGGAACAGCTTTGATGGCTGTTCTGACCTCAGTGCTGTTTGATAAGACGGAGTGGGAAACACCACACACCTTCAACCCGGGGCACTTCCTGGACCAGGATGGCAAGTTGAAAGGGAGAGAAGCATTTTTGCCCTTCTCGGCAGGTAATACTAATGTAAATTATATTTTTTATAATTTTTTTGCAGGGGGGTACTTTATTGACAGTACTATAGGATGCAGAAGCTACGGAGAAAGGTGGTAGTAGGGGAAGAAGAAAACAAGCACAGTCAGCCAAAATGGAGATTAAACTTGATAGTGGGGAGACCAGACAACCACACCAACTCGCCCACAGGACAAAGGCTGCCCATTGTTCTTCAGTCCTACTGGAAATATCAAACTTGTTCACACAGAACCTTACCCTAATCTTTATTCAAATATACACTAACCGGCCACGTCATTAGGTACTCAAGTTCAACTGCTCGTTAATGCAAATATCTAATATATAGCCAATCACGTGGCAGTATTCAATGCATTTAAGCATGTAGACATGGTCGAGATGATCCACTGAAATTCCAAACATGCATCTGAATGAGAATGAAATGTGTTTTAAGTGACGTTAAACGTGGCATGGTTGTTGGTGCTAGACATGCTGGCTTGAGTATTTCAGAAAGTGCTGACCGCTGGAAATTTCCAGTGCAAACATCTTTAGTTCCGAAAAATAAGAAAATATCCAGTGAGCGGCAGTTTTCTGGGCGAAAAGGCCTTGTTGATGACAGACGTTAGAGGAGAATGGCCAGACTAGTTCAAGCTGATAGAAAGGCAACAGTAACTCAAATAACCACTCGTTACAACCAGGGTATGCAGAAGAGCATCTCTGAACGCACAACATGTCGTACCTTGAAGCAGGATGGGCTACAGCAGCAGAACACCACATTGTTGCTGACCATTTCCATCACTTTATGACCACAGTGTACCTATCTTCTAATGGCTACATCCAGCAGGATAACACACCATATCACAAAGCTCACATCAACTCAAATTGTTTATTTGAACACGACAATGAGTTCACAGTACTCAAATGGCCTCCTAGTCACCAGATGCAATAATGTCAATGTTAACCAAAATCTCTGAGGAATGTTTGCAGCATCTTGTAGAATCTAATCCACAAAGAATTAAGGCAGATCTGAAGGCTACTTCTACTTTGTGCATGACATACAGCGGGTGAAATAAGTATTGAACACGTCACTATTTATCTCAGTAAATATATTTCCAAAGGTGGTATTGTAATATAAATTTAACAACCCAAGTAATCCATACATACAAAACAAATAAGTTCAGAAATTAAGTAATCTGTAATAATGTGAAATGACACAGGGAAAAGGTATTGAACACATGAATAAAGGGAGGTGCAAAAACGCATGAAAACCAAGACTAAAGCTGAAAACCATCAGTAAATAAACAGCAATCCAGCCCCCTGTTAGTGCAAATTATTATCAGCTAGTTTAGTCCCAACTGATGGCCTACAAAAAGGTTTCATTGCCAAGGTGTCACACAAGACACATCTCATGATGGGTAAAAGCAAAGAGCTGTCTCAAGACCTTCGCAACCTAATTGTTGCAAAACATAATGATGACATTAGTTATAGGCACATTTCTAAGCTTCAGAATGTTCCAATGAGCACTGTTGGGGCCATTATACGGAAGTGGAAAGACAATCATTACCCCATAAATTTGCCTCAACCAGGTGCTCCTCGCAAGATTGTGAAAAGAGGAGTGAAAAGAATAATCAGAAGAGTTGTTTAAGAGCCAAGGACCACTTGTGGAGAGCCTCAACAAGTACTGTGAATTAGCAGGTACTCTTGTCTCAAAGAAAACAGTAACTAATGCACTCCACCGCCATGGCCTGTATGCACGCTCACCACGCAAGACTCCATTGCTAAAAAAAAGAAAAAAGCATGTTAAAGCTTGTTTAAAGTTTGCTACACAACATTTAGAAAAGCCAGTGAAATACTGGGAGAATATAGTGTGGTCAGATGAGAGCAAAATTGAACGGTTTGGATGACATAATACACACCATGTTTGGAGGAGTAATGGCACTGCACATCACCCTAAAAACACCATACCAATAGTGAGGTTTGGAGCTGGGAACATCATGGTGTGGGCCTGCTTTTCAGCAAATGGTCCTGGCAAACGTCACATAATTGAAGGAAGGATAAATTGGCAAATTTACCTAGACATTCTTGACAAAAATCTGCTGCCATCTACCAGGATGAGGAAGATGAAACAAGGGTGGACAATTTCAACAAGACAATGATCCCAAACCAAGGAAACTCTCAATTGGTTTCAAAGAAAGAAAATAAAGCTGCTAGAACGGCCCAGCCAATCACCTGACTTAAATCCCATTGAAAATCTATGGAAAGAACTGAAGATCAAGATTCATAGAAGCGGCTCATGGAACCTTCAAGATTTGAAGACTGTTTGTGTGGAAGAATGGGCCAAAATCACACCAGAGCAATGCATGCGACTAGTTTCTCCATACAGGAGGCGTCTTGAAGCTGTCATTACCACCAAAGGCTTTTTGTACAAAAAATATTTTTTTAAAATATTAAATGAATATCAGTAAGTGTGTTCAATACTTTTTCCCTGTGTCATTTCACAGTATTACACACAACTTAATTTCTGAACTTAGTTGTTTTGGTTTCTTTGTATGTATGGATTATGTGGGTTGTTACCAAGATCCAGTGAAAATTTAATGTCAATAGCACCTTTGGAAATATATTTAGTGAGAAAAACGGGGATGTGTTCAATACTTATTTCACCCGCTGTAAGTCATTTTTCCAACAATTGTTTACAGACATTATTCCCCTTATAATTCACAATATCACTATTACATTGGGTCATGTACTGAACAATACGTCATGGCTTTAGAAGCTTCTGATTTACAACTTTTTAGTCAATTGAAGGTGCACCTGTGGATAAATTTTGTCAATTGGAGGTGCACCTGTGGATAAATTTAGTCAATTGGAGGTGCACCTGTGGATAAATTTAGGCAGTTGGAGGTGCACCTGTGGATGAATTTAGTCAATTGGAGGTGCACCTGTGGATAAATTTAGTCAATTGGAGGTGCACCTGTGGATGAATTTAGTCAATTGGAGGTGCACCTGTGGATAAATTTAGTCAATTGGAGGTGCAACTGTGGATAAATTTAGTCAATTGGAGGTGCACCTGTGGATAAATTTAGTCAATTGGAGGTGCACCTGTGGATAAATTTAGTCAATTGGAGGTGCACTTGTGGATAAATTTAGTCAATTGGAAGTGCACCTGTGGATAAATTTCGAGGCCTAACATAAAAAAATAAGACAAAATAACTGCTCGTCTTCAATCCCACTTTAGGTAAATTTATTTAAGGTTAAGCTTCAGTAGATCATACAGTAGATCATCTATCACCCTTATCATCAACGACATGAGTCACTATTCACTATAAGTGCAGTGTGTACTATTTCTGTCACCATGTCCTCATCATATCATATCATCGCTTATCCTCACCCCATCATAAAACAACAAAAAGCTACTGTTTCACTACCAAAATATGTACCCTTTAATGTATGGTTTTCGTCATCCCATCATTGTTATCACCACCACCAACAACATCAACAACCACATATTCAGTGCGCACTATATCAGTCATCCCAACCTTACCCTTCACCCCAGGCAATTTTAACTAGTAAAGGTTACTTCCTTCTGCTAATAGCATTTGAAGCATTAATGAAGACAGGAACAAAAGAGTTCTTATACCTGTTTTTCTTGACAAAAGAGGCACTGAGGCGTAAACCAGATGGTAACAGCTTATACTCAAAATTTAGTGGGTGGGCACAGTCAGAGTAGATGGCTGATGCCTTTTCTTCCCCCACTATCTTTCTTGCCTCTTTGACAATTTTAGCAATGGAGTTTTATTTCTTTTATGCCAACATTACCATACCAGCAGATTATGGAAAATGAGATGACAGACTCTATAAATGCTCTATAGAACCGTGTGATCAGGCACTTGTAAATTTGGAATTTGGCAAGTTTTCTCAGACAGAATAGGCACTGCTGTCCCCACCACTTCCACCATCTGACTCTTGACATCAGTGCTTTTGGTGGCTCTGGAGGATCGCCTGAAATCCACACACATCTTTAGTTTTAGTAGCATTTTTACACCATGAAACAAACTCCTTGACGACTGGGCCATGACCAGATTCTTCCTCTGACAATTACATTGTCATTAGAAAACTTGACAATGAATCTATTTTCACAATGCACAGTCATTTGTGTTTAATATATACAAAAGAGGAGAAAAAACACAGCCTTTAGGCATACCGGCTGGAAGTAGAAAGCTCAGTAGATAATGTCCCATTTATCGTAACTCTCTGGGTTCTGTTTGTGAGAAAATCTACAACCCAGCCCCCAATACCTGAGTCTAAGTGAAAATTGCAAATTAGTTTCTGAACAAGCATTTTTGGCTTTATAGTGTCGAAAGCCAATGAGAAATGAACAAAAAGCAGCCTAGCGTGATTCCCACTACCCTCTAGAACAGTGGTCCTCAAACCCTTCCATGGAGGGCCTAGTGTATGCAGGTTTTTGATTTTACCTTGTACAAGGCTGATGGAGTAGCTCACTAATTGGTTAGTATCTCCCCTCACCTGGCAGTCTAGGTCCTAATTATGCTCTAATTGAAGGGAAAGACCAAAAACCAGCATACACTAGGCCCTCCATGGAAGGGTTTGAGGACCACTGCTCTAGATGTTTATAGAGAAGGTGTATTAAGGTGATTATAGTGACCTGCACACCACTCTTTGCCCTATAAGCAAACTGAAGGGGGTCCAGGAGACACTGAGTATTTGCTATGAGCTATTTTTTTACTTCATGACCAAAGATGTTAAAGTAACTGGCCTGAAGTCACTAAGGGCTTTGGGGTGGCTACACATAGTAACGGGAACCACTATAGACTGCTTCCAAAGAAACAGATGGAAAATATAGTTAAAGATATGACCCAGTTGCTCTGCACATACAATGAGCAGACGGTTACTTATACTGTCTGGTCCTGTGCTTTTCCTAGGCCTGCAGCCTTTCAAACTATTTATTACACTAAGCTCATCAAATGAATGATTTAAGGGTGGAACTGATGAAAAGCTGTTCCTAAGCTCTAGGTGTCTATCACTAAAATCATGTACATCAAATTTCACATAAAAGTAATTAAAATCCTGTGCTAGCTGCAAATTAGATGTATAGCCATTTAACTCAATATTATATATTCTACCTTCCTTAAGCCCAACAATGGTTTTCATGCTATCCTAGACGGAGCCCATTTTAAGCTGTCTCGATTTTGTCTTTATACTTATTTTTCCCTATCCTTATTTCACATTTAATTTCTTTTTGCAGCTCATGTAACTCCATGTATTTTCCTTCCCGAAATGCCCTTCTCTTTTCCTGCAAAAGCAATTGAAGGGTCTTCGAGACCCATGGCTTTCTATTCGAGTAAACCTTCACAATTTTGTCTGGTATAACATGACTCACAATATGATATCCATCTACTAACAACATCTGTGAGTTCATCAATACTGGAGTATAACTCCCTGAACATAAGCCAATCGTTACAATCCAAACAACCCTGTAGGCTCAGACAAGCATCCTCAGTCCCATTCTTAACACGCATCGACCGCACCGCAAGGGTGAGATGAACACATTTATGGAGCCAAGGGTGAGATGAACACATTTATGGAGCCAAGGGTGACATGAACACATTTATGGAGCCAAGGGTGAGATGAACACATTTATGGAGCCACGGGTGAGATGAACACATTTATGGAGCCAAGGGTGAGATGAACACATTTATGGAGCCAAGGGTGAGATGAACACATTTATGGAGCCAAGGGTGAGATGAACACATTTATGGAGCCAAGGGTGAGATGAACACATTTATGGTCAGAGGAGCCAAGGGTGAGATGAACACTTTTATGGTCAGAGGAGCCAAGGGTGAGATGAACACATTTATGGTCAGAGGAGCCAAGGGTGAGATGAACACATTTATGGTCAGAGGAGCCAAGGGTGAGATGAACACATTTATGGTCAGAGGAGCCA
>JACXGM010021927.1:0-17006 GCA_016801145.1 Umbra pygmaea | reverse complement strand
CTGGGCCCATTCGCACACAAACCTAGATTCAAACGTGAAAAGGTCTTTCTGCTTGCCCTGTGGTGGCTAACACATCACCACAGCATCTGTCACTGGGCGACATTATGGTGGACTGAATATCAATGAAGGACTCTTCACATCAAAACTCTGCCTCCATTATGATATCATCTCCTGCGCAGCATCATAATGCTTATTAATTCTGCACCCCTTTTAGTCAGGCCCAGAAGGGATGAGCTACAAGCTACAGAAGGAGAGGGGGGAGAGAGAGAGAAATGGAGAATAGAGAGAAGAAGAGGGAGTGAAATAGAACGATAGAGAGGGAGATGGAGAGAACGAGTGCGATAGAGAGAGAGAGCCAGCGTTTTGAGCTACATGGCTCAGGCAGCCATTTAATTTAATTAGTCCAGCTGGGCGCTCTCCTTTCCCTGGTATTGTCAGCCGCGCTCCGTAGCTAACACAATCACTGATTGCTTTTAGATAGGCAGAAATATGATTAGGGTTTTGGGGGGTTGGGGAGGTGGGGGCTAGTTCGGGGGTGTGGATCCTGTATGAGTAAAGCCTTATTAGTTTTATTTGAAATCTACAGATAAATAGGAAAGTTTTGATTTGCTGTGTAATGAGATTATGGTTATTAGGACGAGTGCCGTGGCGAGGGCGACCGTAGCGGAGGAGGATTAACGGAGCATGAAGGGATTATGAGTGATGATACAACACCAATGGGATTTTTGTCGAACCCACTGCCCACTTTTCCCTGGTGTCATCTACCATCTACTCTCCAAACCCCTTTAACCTAAAACCCACCAGACAAATAAAAACAATGAGCCAAAGAACCCATCAAAGGTGGGATGAATTGTCAAATGTTAATTGATACTGGGAAGAGTAACCTTAGAGTTCTCAGCATGCTAAAGATGCATAGAACAGAATGTAATTGGATGAAAATATTTACTAACCCAAGTCAATTATTATCCATGTATACCCATAATATTAATGGTTTACGTAGGTTTAAAAAAAATCTACAGTTCAATCAGTTGCTGTAGAGTGATTCTTCACCCTTTCTGCCAGCCAGATTAGCACAACAGGAATAAAACATCTGACTATTAAATAGTCATCTAACATGGCCAACCGCTAGTTTCTACTGTGAGATTGTATAGGCTGGTGAACGTGGCCGAAGCTTGTAATCTCATTTGACCCCCTTCTGACAGTGGGATTTGACATGGTAACAATACAAATAAAAAGCTCTTTAGCTAGAACATTAGGTCACACTGATTTTCCCTCTGGCATCAGAATCCTGTTCCGTCACCTCTCCTAACCCTAACCCTAACCCTAACCCTATCTGTAACTCTGTCCCCCCAGCATAACGCGGACCTGAGTGTCTCTCTCTCTCTGTTATTTCCCTCCCTACATACCATTGGCCAAATTAGGAACCCAAAGTCTCTTGTTTCTTTCTTCTCCTTTCTTGTCTCTTTCCTTCCATACTTCCTTCTTTATTTCCTCACTTCCCACTTTCCCCAAGCTTCCATCCTGTTGGAGTGGATTTGAAGTCCCCAAGCCCCGTCTGTGCGGAGGCCGCTGTGGGCCCTTTGCTCGTGGGGGAATAAAGGCTCTATAAGGCTGGGGAGTAGAGTGCGGGGAACAGTGGCGTGGGTGTTGGTGTGTGTGTGTCATTTTCGAGGGGGTTCCCTGTGGTGGGCCTCACAGTGCAGCTCGCTGAGGAGGCCCAGCTGGGTGGCTCTGTGGCTCTCACCACTCCAGATTCCTCGCATTCTAAATAAGGTCATCTTGCCAGCCAACCGCCGCGGTTTTCAAAGCTTCTTCGCCTCCACCTGCCCTTTCCTTCACATCCTCACCACCCCCATCTTCCTCCTCTCTCACTCCTTATTTTTTCATGAGCAGCCCTTACGGCCTCTGAGATGCCTTCAGAAGCAGACAGGAAGAAAGCACAACTCCTGGTTGCCATTCCCGTGATGTAACCTTTTTAGCTACTCATCTAGGAATCAAGCTATGGCTGGTCTTTCATCTTTTTTTTAATCCAAATCATCAAAACGAATCCTTTGGAAATAATAGATTTAAGGAACAATAAAGTGTATGAACAGAAATTTGTGGACATCTAGGTTATTTTTGCTGAAATCAATACTTCATTTTAGTACAGAAAATATTGATTCATTCATTTCACAAAATCCTTGTTCACTTTTACTGTAGCTGCCAGAAATATTTGTAATAATAACAGAAAAAAATGCTGAAGCTATTCTAATGACTGTGAAAATATAAGAAATGTTGGGTTTGTGATGTATTCATGTAAATCGCCAGAAAAGGAATGAGATATGAGAAAAATATTAGTAAACATCAGAAACATAAACACAGTTAGAAAGGCATCATTCCTCCTTGTTGAACTCAGGCAATTTTCTTCATTCCGGAAGAAGCTGGTAGAAACCATATACAGCAGCACCTAAT
The DNA here is from genome assembly GCA_016801145.1 of Umbra pygmaea. Taxonomy (NCBI): domain Eukaryota; kingdom Metazoa; phylum Chordata; class Actinopteri; order Esociformes; family Umbridae; genus Umbra; species Umbra pygmaea. Next base: position 14,555 of record JACXGM010021927.1, on the reverse strand, counting down.
CCAATGTCACAGAGCTAACTTGATTAACTTTAAAGACTACGGTATATTTATTCCTGACTAGTCACCCAAACAAGACATTTCTACACAGTCACGCTCTTCCTGTTAATCCTACTCAGTTCTAATTACCCCCACCCTCCAAACTCACCCTAAGACTGCCAGGTACTGTATCTCTTCATACCCCTCCCCCAGAGGAAAGGCAAAACATATACCTGCGGCTTTTTTGTGTTTTCCCCCCATGGTGCTGTCTCATTGGATGATAGGCAGGACAATATTGATGCAGAGGAAAAGTCGGACATCCCTGTCTTGATCATGGTGTCACTTGTTAGTCCACCCTCACTTCTTCCCAGTATCCCTTGACCTCGCAGACGAAAGCTCTACGTTCTGAGAGAACGCTTCTTCTCCATTATTTCTCCATACCTCCCCGGCTCACCTACTCAGAGTGCCCTCGCTCTTCCATCGTTCCCTGGCTACACGACGCCCCAGCTTGTCCGCCTGCCCCGCTCACCTTCCCTGCCTTCCAGTGGCCGCTGCCCGGCTGGTTCCCTGCTCCGCTCCTCAACACTAGCCTGGCCCTGGCCGGCGCTGGAGGCTCTTAGCCCAGTAGAGTGGTTTATTTAATTTGTCCGAATAATAGAGGTGGCTGGAGCTGAATGAGGCTTGGGTGGTGGAGGGGAGGGAGAATACAAGGGCGTGTGTGTAAAAGAGAAAACAAAAGGCCCTAAAAGTACCACTATTTTGATTCACCCCCTTTTAAAAATTACTTCCAAAGTGTTGATATCTATTGTTAGGAATAATGGGGAATAATGCTGAACAAAGCAGAGGCATCCTTGGCCGATATTCACATGGCTTATAGAGACACGGCAGCCCCGGGTGTATATTCAGGGGCCAGAATGCTCCCATAAAAGATGTATTGGAGGGGACTATAGTGCTCATTGTGTTGCCAGTGTCAACAGAGCAGACGAGGAGACCAGGATGGCATGTGGGAAACAGAGAGGTGCTTTATCCCTCCACCACAACCATTATCATTGCTGCTGTGGGTTTGTAGCTTTTGTCACTTTTTGTTCTCCAGGGGAACGCTGCGCCGCAGGCAGACCCACGGGGGGGGAAATCATTTTCATATACTGTATGTGTTTATTTTTTTTCAAGCATACTGTAAAGACAAATGTCCTTCTCTTTCAACAAAATCGACAATCAAGTATTCTTCTGCAAATTCCATTTTGTGGAAAAGCAGCATGCGTGCAATTTTCTTTTCTGTGGGGAACAGACTTCTCACCAGCGTTGTGTAGCGCATTATGAGTTGGACTCCCTTTTTCAACGATTATGATCATGTTATTAGAAGGGGATACGCTAAGTGTCTATAATGTGTGATATTGTTGTACACCATGGAATGACATAACTATAAATTAATCTGTTAAAATGTTTTTTACTCTGGCTATTAGTAAATATCAGGAAACAGATGAAGAGAAATTATTTATTTTTGTTGATATGACATGTTGTGTAATAACTGTCCATGTTGGCGTGTGTATTCATTGCTCTGTGGATGTGTATTTAATAGTTAAAGCACTGATACACACAAGCAGAGGGCCATGGCATAGTGATAGGGTTGACCTGGATTAATTTGGGGCGCATCCTAAAACCTAACATGTTGCGCTGCTTTCACCCCCACCCCATACCCCATTTCTCACTCTCTCCATCTCTCTCTCCTGTTCTTTTACATGCTATCCACCTCTCCCTCTATTTTCTCTCTCTCTCTCTGGCCACATCTCTCTCCCTCCACGTTTGTCCCCCCTCCTTCTCTCTCCTAGACAAACAGCACTCCTCTCTCCACTGTCAATATCAAACCAACACATTCTATTCATCCTCGCTCCACCTGGGAGACACGCTACTGTTTACACTAGATTATATTCCCCAGACGCAGGCAGCGAACAAAAACCCTCCTCCATTATCCTCACACGCCACTGGCAGCAGCCTTGAGAACGTGGGGCTAAACAAATAAGCCAATGGCGGCCAGAGAAAAGCAGGTCATTACCAGCGCACAATGGCCCAAGTCCATCGTCCACAGTCCTCCCAGTGTGCCTAGACCCGACACGTCCAGTCAGGCAACATCATCATGGAAGCAATACTGTACAGTAAATGTTTAAGGGCAGGAGAAGAGGTTTACTGTAGATACCTTGCATTGGAAACTACTGTTCTTAAAACGAAGCATGAAGTGGATCTAGAATTAATATACCAACAAGCTTTATGAACAATTGTATTTCAAAGTCGTTCAAAGAAACATTTTTTTATTCCATACTGTATACAACTGTTGGAAATGTAACTGAACATCCATTTTGCTGTTGGCTAGCTCAATCACTTGTTATATACGTATTATAAGGTTATTAATTGTTATGATGTTACAAAGAAAGAACTGATTTCTCACGCATCATAACATGTTCACTTTTTTGAACAACTTGTTTCATAGAATCTATGAAATGCCATGTGCTTTGCTATTGGTGAAAATATTATTTTAAATAATCTCACATTCTAAGTATAATATCTGAAGTGATAGACTCTAATGTAAAATATAATATTTTAAATACCAGGGTTTTTGTCTAGGTTCATCATAATTCACAATTTAACATAATGAATTTAATGTAACTTAGACATTATTGACATAAGTTAAACAATACAATGTCAAATGTATGTAACATTCATTTTCAGGGGTTAAGAGAGGTACAGTGAGCTTTAGAGGGAGGTCAAGAAGGTCAACACTGGTGACAAAAACACAAATAGAGTACCAGGATGTTTTTTGTTTTCTAGAACTGACAACATAAGCGATTCTCCATTGGTTTCCATTGGCAGGCATTTTTTCTTTCTCCCAAAGCTGGTGGGACAATAGGCAGTGAGTGCGGAGGTAGGAGAGAAGCCTGGTGCTGCCACAGCAAGAGTTAGAGACAACCGTCACACAAAAACAGGTCAGCACAAAATCACACACAGGGTGCCAAACCACTCGCTCATATGTGACTGTGCTATCTCATTCAATGTTTATCTTGGTCCTTTACTGCCCAGTAATCGAAATGTAATTTTTGTTTACAGCTCCATAACACATTTATTACACCTCTAGTTTAGTTTATTAGTTTATTTGTCAGGGACCATTCACAGTTCAAGCCCCGTACCAGAATTAGCAATATACATTCCATGCTATAAAAAGGATCAATAACCACATAGTTTATTTGCCTTCAACCAAGTCTTTAAGGATATTTTAAAACTACTGAGACTTGCACAGTCTCTAAGGTGAACGGAAATTAAGTTTCCATGCAAGATACAGTATATGTTGGTACTTAATTAATAGAGAAATCAGTATACCTGCTTCTCAATAATGAGTAAGGATTATGGCTGTTCAAACATACAAGTGTTTGTAGCAATGTCAAAGCGATGCTGACCTACATTGCCTTCCATATACACCGATCAGCCATAACATCATAACCACTGAAGGGGTGAAGTGAATAACAATGATCTCATACTCTCATGGCACCAGTCTCAGGGGAGACGGACTGAGGGTAAAACCAATACTGATTACCAGGGCCCAAGGAGAGACAGGGCCCTTGAAATATCTGGAATCTATTTTATTTTACCTGGATGAGGGCCCATCAGGACTGCCTATGCATAGGGCCCAGGATCTTGTGCTACGCCCCTGCGGGATGGGAAATATTGGGCAGCAAGTGAAAATTTTGTTAGAAGCAGGAAAAATGGACAAGTGTAAGGATATGAGTGACTTTGACAAAGGCCAAATTGTGATGGCTAGACAACTGGGTCAGAGCATCTCCAAACTGCAGCTCTTATGGGCGGTTCCCGGTCTGCAGTGGTCAGTACCTATCAAAAGTGGTTCAAGGTAGGAAAAGTGGTGAACTGGCAACAGGGTCATGGGCGGCCAAGGCTCACTGCTGCACGTGGGGAGTGAAGGCTGGCCTATAAGTTATGAGCCAACAGACAATCTACTGTACTATGTTTCACAGATGCAGCTATCCAAGCCCATGCCATGACACTACCTGTACTACGCTTTACAGATGAGATTATACGCTTTGGATCATCTGCAATTCATTTTTTCTCCACACTTTTAATTTCTCATCAGTTAAAGATGTACCTTAATATCTGTCCATAGAATGTGCAGAGACCAGCCAGTATCAGTTACAGGTTTTATTAATGGGAAAATAGACATGACCTCGAATGCATTTAAGAATTTAAATGAAGATCTTCCATATGTGTGTCATGAACCTGAACAACAATTATTTGAAGGGTTGTTAATGAATAACAACGTTTCGAATTGATACACTATACAATGGGATTAATTAACCTTACCTCTAAGACTCCACTTTGTGGGTATGTAAGTGCATCATTCAGCTCAGAAGACCCAGGTATTGGGCCTAACTAAGACCACAATAGGTTAGAGAAAGTGCCAGAAAAGCATTTCAGTTAGAGAACACATCAGTGGTTTAGCAGTTGGCACATGACAGCACCGTTATAGCACAAACACATTTTGGAGAACAGCCATAATGTTGACTAGTCATCATTGCCACATATTTCATTAACCTTTAATAATACAGTTGGTCCTGGTGTCACATGTTCAAGTGTTTATAATTGAATTGAAGCCAAATGTTGTATTGTTATTGTCTGGGAAAAATAATTGAATAGTGTCTGAAATTCCAGATCCCAGCAGAGAAAGTCCTAAAGCGATTTCTTTCCCTGAAAATAAGTAACATATTTAGAGCCTGGAAATCCAGTTTGATCCTATAAATATGAGACCTGATTAATAAGCTGCACACACTCAAGCTCTCACACACACAATGCTGGTGTCCTCCACCACCCCCCATCTCATTTAATTAACTTGGACTGGGATAATTAGTTGGGGACGGGTTGGTGATTTTGGAGGAGAGGCTTGTGTTGACACCCCACCTGAGCCGTTCTGGGCCTATCCACACTGACACAGTAATGGATAGCCTCCCACAGCACATAGCTGGTCAGACTCCAGTGACCCTAACCAGAACAGGCAGAGCGGGAGATAAAGGAGAAAATAATGATGGGGGGATCAAGCCTTTGACAGGAGCACAAAAGGACATGGGACAAACAGTGTGGTGGGAGGGGCGATGGCCGACTAACCCTTCATGACAGAGGCAGCACACTTTGTTTAGCTGCTCTACTCTATCTAGCTAGAAATACTGTACTCAGTTCTGGTTAGCAATATTGGGACTCTTGAATATTTTGTATGTCATGAATGTTGATACATTTTTTCATGAATGGAAATGTAACAACTTTGCATTTATCCGAATATTTCAATAGGATGTCCAACGGGTTCCAACAAAACAAAGATGCCTTTTCAACTTCCATGTAGTGATTTCACAGTAGAAACACAATGACCTGACAGCATTAAAGACATTGTTCACTAATATATGGTTGTACAATCTTTAGCAACATTCACAGCCTCCAATTGTTTCCTGTAGCCGTCCATAAACTTGCACCTGTCTTTTGGTAGTTTCTCTCAATAAATTTGTTCAGCTCTCTCCAAAGATTTCCAATCCTGACATCAGGACAATCAATCCATTTTGTCCTCGTTAACCATTAGTTTGTACTTTTGGTTGTGTGCTTTGGATTGTTGTCTTCCTGGAGGACCCATAACCTTTGACGCATTCCTAGGTTGTCTGACAACATGTTGCTGTAAAATACCTTGATAATCCTCTGATTTAATGAACACTTTAGTACATTCAAGGACTCCAGTACCACACGCAGCAAAGGAGCCCCACAAAATTACAGATCTTCCACCATATTTAACTGTAGGTAGGGTTTTATTTTCAGTGTAAGATTAATTTTGCTGCCTATAAGCAAATTGCTGGTTTGCATTCCCAACGAGATTTACTTTGGTTTCTTCTGTCCATATAATTTATTTTTAGGAATGTGGTTTCTCTAGGTTTTGGAAAGGATCAGTCTTTCCTTTTAATGTTTTTTTTCAGCAGTGGGGTCCTCCTTGGCAATGGCCCAAAGTCCTTCTTGGTTTAGTGTGTGGGGTATGGTATGGGTTGAAACCATCCCTCCAGATTGCTCCAGGTCAGCCTTAAGCAGCCTTCAGCTCTGTGGATATTTTGAATGTTTGCACCAGCTTTCGAAGATTTCTCTAATAAATCTTCCTCATGCCACCCCATCCCAGGATGTTTTTGATAGATCCAAGTACTGCAAACTTCTAAATAACACTGCGAATATTTCAGATAGGGATGTTTGAAGATGGCTTTGTGCCATTTAGCATTTGTGTGTTTGGTGAGTGCAGCAATTCTGATACTCTCAGGGAGCACTCTTGTCTTCACCATTGCAAAAACCACCCCCCGTATCAGCGGTAGTGGCTCCGCCCTCCGCTCTCCGTGCCCAGACCAGGGGGGCCTGCTTGCCACGCCAGCGCCAGGAGGCCAGCTTGCCACGCTGGAACTGGTGGTCCTGCCCACTGTTCCACCAGTGCCGGAGGCTCTGCCTGCCTTAACACCAGAGTGAGGGTCTCTGCCTCCCTCACTGCACCCAGAGGCTCCCCCTCCTGCATCAGAGATCGAGGCCCTGCCCCCTTACCACAACCAGGGCCTCAACCCCTGCACCCGAGACCATAGCTCCGCCTCCTCACCAAAACCAGGCCCTCTGGCTTTTGCATCTGTGATCCAGTGACTCTATTTTGGATGTACTGTTTATACCAAATTCATTGTTGCCATCACTGTTCACAGATCAATTGCTTATGTTTGTTAGCTAACTACTCACACCGGAGTCCTGTTCCATTCTTCTCATTGTGTATTTAGTTCCTGTGTTTTCGTTAGTTAGCCCTCTGTGGTTGTCCTACGTGTATGTGTTAAGGGGTTGCTGCTGATTGTGTACACTGTTTAGACTCCTCGCAGTCATTTAGGTTTTGGAAAGTGTTATTAAACCATTTACTTTAATTTGATCAAAACCTTTGCACCTGTCTCAATTTTTACTCACGGTAACCTGCATTGTCACACATATTAATGAAAAGGTCATTACATTAATATTCTCAACAAAAACTGGAACGGGTGAATTAGATCTTTATCATTTCATTCTGAAAGTATCAATTACCATTGTATTTTTCTGTTCATAGAATACCACAAGGTCCAGCGTTCAAAGTGAACAAAGCCAGAGATTTAGCTTTGGGCCTTATAAATCTTTAAAACACTCAGGCCCTATATACATATTCTAGTAACTTTTTTCCCCACAATTCTATGCCACTGAACATAGCATTCAAAACACCCTCACAGGAAAATAGCTTTGCACAAAACTTGACCAACTTCATCCCACTTACATAATATTAATGCCAAAAACCAACAAAATTAAAACACATTTACCATCAGAAATACTATTTTTTCAATAATTCCAATGATCTCATTTTAAGTTGACAAGCAAATCTTTCCATGAAATTGATACCAGTAGCTCTATGAAGGATGTCTCTATTTGTTCTAAATATCCATTAGGGCAAGTAACAAGCAAAGTAGATGAATTTGTGTTTGTTTAAGTTGTTTAAAGACAGACTAAACAATTCTGCTCTGGTACAATACCTATTGTAGATTAGCAGACATCCCTATTGAACAAGCAAGCAGGTAGTACCGCCTCCAATGTTGCAGTAAACATACCTAATTTAGCCTATGTCTGAAAAGAGTATATTTTAAGGGAGAAATTGCTGGCCACATATCTCAGTAGTTATTACCGCTACACCTAGCAAAAAGAAACAGAAATGTTATGAAAAAAATGTTTGTTTTTAACAATGAACAAGGCACAACGCACTAAAATGATTTGCCAACAGCAAAAACTGTTGTGGTCCGTGACACAAATGTATCATCCTTCATGGCAGAAGGAAATGTCCACAATCTCATTTATCATTTATTTATTAAAGTGAATTCCTTGTTCCTCTTTTGACATTGACTCAGATATTGACAGGAGAAAACAAATAATGGGGCTGAGCTTGAAAATTCAGCACACTAAAATAACTTTTCAGCATACTCCAGTTCATGCATGTTCAATATTACAATGGAAGATCAAGTAAAAAATTATGAATTCTTGATGAGAATCCATTGTGTTGCATAGTGTTAATTAATTAATTTGTTAGCTAGCAGGAAACACTGCCCAAAAAAAGTTGTAGTCATTTATAGAGAGGAAAAATATATTAATAAATACAGCGGTACAGTGGGAGTTATACACAGGTACTGTATGTACTGTATAACAGTGCGGGCTGGTGAAACATAAATGAGGAGGATGTGCTCATATTAATGCCTGTATTGAAAAAAAATGTATGTTATCTCACATAACATGTTTAATTTATGGTATTTAACTCCATTCCATTTAATCCAGTCCAGACATCAGTATGTGCCCATCGTTCTCAATTAAGATTCACCAAACAAATATCCTCTTTCAGTCTTCTCTCCCCTATAAGTGAGAATACGACAAGGACACTTAGAGTTAATAGTTAGTGAATATTCGTGCTGTACCCAGCACAAATTTATATGACTTCGAAAGATAACAGATAAAAGAATGAAATTCCGTTTGTCTGCAAGGATAAGAAGATACATTATGTGTTTAAGAAATATTGCTGCCCACAAAATTGTCAGTATTCTTGTCCTTTGAGTGCACACCTCCATATCAATTCACTGTGAATATACAGTTCCATGTGAAATATTGTCAACCATATTGTCCTGATAAAATGCACAGTTGGCAGCTTCCCTCCTATTTAAAGATAGTCTGTGAGTGACAGGATGTCTATATATGGGGTCACCATTTTATGGAGGTTGGCTGTGTTACCGTAGTAACCCATGTCCCTTTTCAATGTGCATAACAATAGAGAATCCATCGGTCAGGGCTGTAAAGGTAGCATGCATTATATTCATTTCTTCCTCTCGCTCGCACACGTGCACACACACACTCATGCATGCACATACACATTAAAAGCAGAATATACTGTAGCCATGGTGTTTAAAAAAGCAGGCCGAGTCTGTTTTCATCATATGAAGCCACCCACAGAGTTAAACCCTTGTATTCCCAGTGCCTCCAGCTGATTACCTATCTTTAGTTCCATAATATTCACCTAATGCTGATTAATCATGGCTAATTTGCTGATTAATAATGCATAATTGGCTGAGATGGCAATTACAATTAAAACCACAAGACTGCAGGCAAACAAGCAGCGGGTGTTAGGAGTTACGCAATCAGGATAGACAGAGAGAAGAAACAGACTGTTATAATGACTGATAATGGAAGGGAAATCTTGCCGCCTTTATAAACAGACAATTGAACTGGAGAGAAATGCACTGTGGGGGTTGTAGTTTAGCTTCAGGGAATTCATTTGACCTTGAAAAGTCTCATCGGTTATTAATTGTAAATTAATGAAAATTAATTGTTAAAGTGCTAATGAACTTCTAAGACCATTTGAAAGTCCACAAGATTAGTTAAAATGGCTGGTTACATGATGTTCTGTCTTGCCACAAAGGCTCCTTCTTTTTCATCTGGTAAATGTGGAATAGTTGTGGGGGGATTTTTTCAGACTCTGATATCAAGAGATACTGCCAATGAAATATGGAACAGCTTAATGGTGTCTGTGCCTTGCTGAGGTTGGTTCACTCTTTAGGGGTCACACGTGTGTTCCAGAGAGAAGTGATCCTACTGGGAACTCTTCCTGTTCCCAGCATGCTGCTGTCTCCTTTAGGGCCTGGTTGGTTTCCTCCTGTGCTCACCTGGCTGGTCTGCCCCAGCAGTATGGTCTGACTGGTTGTTCATTTGTCCAGGGCTCAATGGCTCTGTATGACAGCTGTCTTCCTGAATTCAGGACCAGTCTACTGGAACATCTCTCAAACTTATTTGCTGACCACTCTCTGTCTCTCTCTGTCTCTCTCTGTCTCTCTCTCTCTCTCTCTCTCTCTCTCTCTCTCTCTCTCTCTCTCTCTCTGTCTCTCTCTCTCTGTCTCTCTCTCTGTCTCTCTCTGTCTGTCTCTCTCTCTGTCTCTCTCACTCCAGGTCTCTTAGCTCAGTATAACAGTTCAACAGGTGCCTGTCACAGAGTTGGCCAACAGCACAAAGCTACAATTCATTCTCTCCAAATTACCCCCAATCACCCGAGAACAGGCCACGCTGGCCCGTTCCAAGGCCCGTTCCCTTGGCTGCGCTGTGTGACCAGGCTGAGCCTGGCCGGAGGATGAAAGCTCTGGGTAAAGGATGGGAGGGCAGGACAGAGAGCTTAATTCAGGCTTCCCTCTGATAACCAGCGTTTGATGGCCTGGGCTCATTATATGATGGATTTCAGTGAGGAGCATCTGAATTCATGCCATCTCCCAGTTGGTCTTGGGCCTCTGATCTCTTTTCTACTGTGGGAACGTGGACACAACAAAAAAAAACAGCTAAACGCTGTGCAGGGGGAAAGTGGCTCCATTCAAAAAAGGTCTATCTTGTTAATCGCTGAATAGAAACATGACTAAACGGTTTGCTCATATTTCAACTGCAGCAATTGTGGAATCTAGCAGGGCCAACAGGCACAACGGGGAAATATAGAATAATATTTTTACATTTACATTTTAGTAATTTATCAGACGCTCTTATCCAGAGCAACTTACAATAGGTACAGGGACATTCCCCCGGAGCAAGTTAGAGTGAAGTGAATTGCTCAAGGACACAACAACATTTGGCACAGTCGGGAATCAAACCTTCCGACTGCAACAACTGAGCCATCTGCGCCTACTTTTTAGGAATTGTTTACCCATAGAATCATCTTCAGGAGCACACCATGCTACAGTGACCCGGAGTGCTGGGAGTTTCTCCCAGACATTTCTAGGGCAATAACGTATGTTTCACCCATGCTTGGATAGATTGAGCGCTAGACTTAAAATCTTTCAGGGGCAAAGTGCAGCTATTACATCATTGCATGGATTGTAATGACTTAGCGGGATTGGAAAATGGATGTAGCCATCTCACGGTTGTCCTTGTTTTTTTAGCACAAGGATGTCACTCAACAACGATTCTATCAGGCGTTGATAAAAAGAGGTGGCACGATTTTTTTCAGTATTTGGGAATTACATGTTTTTTGGTACGGTTTTGTATAGTCTGGATGTCCTGCCTCATCCTCTGTTAGATTCTCAAAATTACAATTTAAATCCACCTCCTGGACAAGTTAGTTTAATTTTCTGTTTTTCATTGCATAAGTTTTGTTATCGCATTTGTAATATAATGAATTAGTGACATTTTGTAGAGTAGCAAGGTACTAGCTAATGTAACTAGCTACCTAGGAATATTTACTACATCACAACCGGAGATTTCATTTTCACTTCAATAGTCTGGTGTGTTCAGCTAATGCAGATATTGTGCCCAGCCTTAGTAACTACACATTTGCCGAACAAGCGCTCTTTCGCACCATTGCCTAACAATGACGTTCCAAGTAGCCTAATGAGGACTGCAATGTAATAACAAGGCAGATAGAGCATATTTACATGACGGAAGATAGCTATATGACCTAGCTTGCTACAGTAGATACAGATTGGAACAATATTCTGTCAGCAACACATTTTCATACTCTGTTGTGTTCTTCACACAGTTTGCAAGAATAACACAAGATAGATGCAAGTTACCCAGCTTAGCTCTCCACCAGCCATCTCAAATATGACCAAACAACATGATCTAGTTAGCTATTCAACATAGATTGCAACTTTACAATTAGACACTTATTCAGTATATTTTGAACGTAATTATAGAATATATGGAATGACAAACAGAAAACGTTACTAACTTTTATTTGAGAGGTAGATGTCAAGTTGACTCTGCCACAGTGTCATGATAAATGTTTGTGTTTAAAAAAATCATTCTCATTTAAAAACTTTTGTAGCTAATTTCTTTCTATTGGCCCTGTTTCCAGGCTCATTTCACAAACACTGGAAGCTACTCAATAGGGATTGGCACTAAGTTCGCTTTGAATACTGGACCTTGTGGTATTTATGGAAAATAACAAAACATAAGAAGCATTTTCTACTGAGAAATTCAAACTCACTATTTTCTTAAGCATATGCAGATTGACAAACATAATGTAATTTCTATACCTTATTTTATACGATGTAACCCATGATTACAAAGTTGTGTGAACGCAGTATTTCCACTCCACTTTGTCAAACTGTCATTGTCATTTGAATTTAAAAGGGAGGATGCATTTTTCTATAGAAGTAGAACAGGTCTGTGGTCTCCACTTGAAGGGTAAAGTCAATGTGCCAGCTGTTGTTTGAGTGGTATGGGTGGAGGCTGGCAGACGGTGAAGAGGACTCAGAGCGTATAATCACAACAAGCTCTCAATGGATCCGAAGCTGCAGCCGGACTCTCTCAGCAAACTATTACTCCTGGATTACAGTGAAATCACACAGGAAGGACACATTCATCAAAATGAAACATATCTAACTCTTGCAAGATACTTTATATTATAGTGTATAAATAGACCTTGCATGGAGAAGACAAAGCAGAGCTCAAGGTAACATTTCACAAAACTAGTTTGACATGTACATGAAGTTAGTTCACATTCATATTTTTGTTCATCTTCGCTCCTGTTGTTTTCCAGCATGGGTAAATAATGAATGCAGCTCTGCACACCTCCAGCCTGGGCCCATTAATACAGCCTCAGGTTTAGGACTGTCTCTCCATGATTAATTAATGATGTAATCATGGGTGGATTAAAAATGCAGCTCATTTCAGAGGGGGGCTCTGATGTCATGTCATGTGATGCTTGAGGGTTCTAATTGGCGTTTTGGGGGCAGGGAGGGAGGGAACGAGAGGGAAGGAGAGAGGGTTGCAGGATGAGGGAGAGGAGGGGAGAAATGAAGAGGGATGGAGAAAGAAAGAGAGACTAGCAACTGGAGCTTGTTAGTGAGGGCTGCCGGGTCGCTAGGCGCTGAGCTGCTTCATTAACCCAGCGGCCTGGACCCCTTTGATATGTGACCTGCTCTGGTCCCCAGAGGCCCCTGGGTTGGTGGGGGAGGGCTCTTTGAGCTGCTGCCGACCGGGGGGGGCTACTCTCCAAACCTCCTTCCCTGTCAGCAGTAACACAGGACATGGAAACAAATTGGCCCTCTCGTCCTCATTCGCTCACAGCTCTCGTCCTCTGATCAACTGCTGCTCATAAAGAGTGGAAGTAGTTAATATGGTGAAGGGGAACATTTTCTTTTATTTTACCTGGTAATTAGCTATTAAGTAAGAACGTATTGGAATTTAAACTTACTGGAATTAAGTTCTACAATCACCATTATTAGTAAATGTATATTATAACATTTTGGTTCCAGTGGTTTTTTAAGCTAAATTAACTGAACTGGAGTGGCAAGGATTCAGAGGGGGTTATAACAGACGTAACACCAAGGGTTCAGAGGGGAAGAGAACAGATGTAACATCTACGAAGAGCTGCTTCCTGTGTGATGCTGATCCTCTTGTATGGAGGTAGCTGGCTTTGAGGTCCCCTTCTCTATATCCTTTCCCTCTTCACACCACCCAACCCTGCTATCATCACAACACCCACCCAGCAGCTATGATTATAGCCCCTGCACTGTAGGCTACCAGTCACAAAACATTATCTTCAAAGTGGAACCTCACCGTAAGTGAATCTTAAAGGAAGCTAATGTGGTAGAGAGAGAAAGAGAGAGAGAGACATAAATAGGGAGGGAGATAAAGCCACGGCTGCTTTCAGCGCCTCTGCACTCCGACTCCCGAAGATAATGTGGAGGGTTAGGAAATCACAGGGCTGTGTAAAACGTACAACATGCACAGGCATGGAAACACACTTATGAAGGTGCACGTGCGTGCACGAGAGCATGTGCACCTGCACTAACATGCACACACTTCATCTGTTGCATGGAAAGGGTTCTGTGGGATGCAGGCAGGTCTGAAGGGTTCTTAGGTTCTATTACTTCACCTGTTGCATAAAAATTGTTCTGTGGGATGCAGCAAGGGTGAAGGGTTCTTAGGTTCTATTAGCCTACTTGTTGCAGTGTTTCACTAGATCCTGAAGCCTTTGAACTGGCACCTTTTCAAACGGGCTCTTGTTAAATGAATAAATAATTCTGCCAGGTGTGGTGTGAGTTAGGATGTTATGTTGGCATAAAAACAATGTAAGAAAGAGCGTTATGGCTCTAAATACAAATATATATCACATGTTCAATTGCAGTCACGGGAGAAGGAGCAGAATTCTGAGAGATTATACGATGACTTGAAGTAATGAGCACATATAATGGCTAATTGTCCAGTACAATGAATAGGATGGCAGTTACATTTCTTATCATATGGGTAAGGGCTGGCTGATCTGTGTTTGTGGAAGGTATCCCTTTGAGTATAAACCCTGAGATAAAAGAAAAAAGATTTATTTCCACTCTTGATATATAATGCATGAAAAATATTAGTATAATATAATATTATAATTATAATATTATAATAATATTATACTATAACTATAATATGGTTGAACACGTTTTCAACATTAGATTCTAACATACACAATTTCAGTAACCATGGTATTGACATTCCTTGAATATGAATGA
>JACXGM010021926.1:0-16999 GCA_016801145.1 Umbra pygmaea | reverse complement strand
CCTGCTTAGCTTTATAAGCAAACCAGCAGTGCAATACAGGGCTCTATGCTGCTGGCTATAGTTATTATGATTTGTTTGGGGGAAATAATGACATTACTAAAGAACAAACTTTTAATATAACTTCTTAATACACAAAATTGTTTCAAATCTCAAATATATCAAAATATTTAAATTTGTTCAAACAAAATGCCATACAAATGGCGAAAACACATAGTAGGCATACTACGATTTGTATTTGATACAACTTCGCCTATAAAATCTGTTTAGTAAAACAAACAAAAAACCTTGGGTTTTGCCTAAAAAAAACATTTAGTCTGTGCATTTTGATAGTTGTCCTTTTACTAAGCAATCGGATTTGGTGATGCACAACCATGGATGTATTAAGAGAGCGTGCACAACGGGAGTACAAATATCCGACATATTTTCCTGAAGCACTTGATAAATATCTGGTTTCAAAATCAATATACAAATACGACAATTAATATAAATATGACAAAAGCAGTAACTGAGAAACATGGGATTTCGTCTTTAACTACAGAATTATTCTCTTGCGCGAGGAGTCAGAATAGCCTAATGTTCTAAAACCACGTTTGAGAACACTAGCAACGTATATTCCTTGAATGCCTTTTAACATGAATGCCTTTTAATTAAATGTGGAAGTAAAAAAATGTCTTCTTTGTATCGTTTTGAATAGGCATTGTATTTTGACAAGTAGCCTATGTGCACAATCAATGACTGTGCATTCGAATGGACGTTTGGTGCCAGTACCCTATTTTGATCTACTGTTGGCTGATCTAATGATTAATTATAAATCCCCCTTATTCATCATCTGCACCGCAATATAGCTAGCTAGTTAACCCTTGCGTAGCAGTTTTTTTTAATGGGTCGTTTTTTCCTGAAAGCCTCGAGGAAAACAGAACGGATAAAAGTTTTGGTTGATAAAAAAATGGGAACAGTTCTGTCGGAACGAAAGCAGTGAACCTCCTACCCATTATTCTAGACTAATATTAACAATGTGAAGCTACAAGTGATTATATGCGACTGATTTTAATTGATCTCCTTTCATGTTAACTACAAACTTACCATGGCTTCTCTGCAATGACAATTTCCTCCAGACTAGCTCACGACAGATGCGCTGGCTGGCTGCACGCAGGTTTCACGTGATTTGCTATGGAATTGTAACACTAGAGGAAGTGGTTTCTCACCAAAAAAAGTATCGGCCATAATCGGCGAGCAAAAATGCCGATTAATAATTATTTTGAAAACTCATAATCGGCCATAATTAATCGGCCATTCCGATTAATTAGCCGACCTCTACTCTGTACCACGTAGAGGTTGTCTCACTCTTTACCTTGATTGAAAGATTCCTTTCCAAGCACCTTGTTTGAATAGATGGAAGCTGCTTGGACACTGTTTAAGCAATGTTTGACAAAACTCCTGGGTCTGTCTCTCAGGAACATTGACACATCTGGATTGTATGTTTTGCATTCACTACTGTAGATAAAGTTAATTCTACTGTAGAATAGCAACTGTTCTAGAATGAAATCGCATATCATAGTTTCAAGCAGAGATGTCAGACTTCCTGTTCCAGAAAACTTGAGGTAGAAGCTCTTCAATGATTTATTGAGAGCCTCAACTCCATTGTTGGTGGTCACTGCCACAGAGAATCCTTGTGGCACATAGGCCCTACACCAACGCTGAAAAAGAAAAGAACATATTACTCTGATAAAGGTCGTTGATACAGAAAGAACGAAAAATTACACCCAGTCTATATTTGATGCATAAAAGCAAATATCCTAAACCAGTCTAGACAGTGCGAGAAATTTCCTCAACTAAGCGCAACTACCATAATCAAGTGTAGACTGCATCAGTGATGACGATGACATGCTTTTGTTGTGTCTGTCTGGTGTTGACAGGGCATAATAAGTGTTGAGAACTAACTGCAGTCCCTTTTAATACAAATCTAAATGTACTCTACAACAATTGAACACGTGGAACACAGAACATGTCCAGTGAAGTACCTCACCTCCCAAATACATAGCCATCTTGTATCAACATAATGTCTGACTTCAAATGACTTCTTGTAAAGCTTGCTCTCCTTCAGTCTGTCAACCTCCCTATCACTGAATCTGAAGATGATTCACTTGGGGCATTAGATATCTCACGCAGGTGGCCAAGTAGTTCACTTTGCTCAGAGAAGGACAACTTGTTCTTGGCTGCCAGAAAGAGAGCAAATGGGATATTAAACACTGTAAAAATTGGAATTAACTATATGTTTCAGATGACTAATTTACGCACAAATTAAATGTAAATAAATGAAACTAAGAACTGTAGTAGATTGAGTTTATTCTAACTATTCCAGTTTACCACTAGGGGGTGCTATTTGCTTGTGTTTGGGAAGAGGTTTTTCTGCTGTTGCAGTTCTGGCTCTGTTCTTATGGCCGGGTCTTGCTGGAGTTAACCTGTAACATAAGAGCAGTTGTCAGTAAACTGAGCCTCCTGCATCCCTCTCACTTGTGTGGTTTGTTTATACCAAGTTACTAAAAAACAATGTAATATTATTGAAAGTAGTTTGAAAGATGTTTTTCAAAAACTAAAATGTAAATTTAAGGATGTATTGTTTACTTCAAATGAAAAGTTAAAAAAAAAACATTATAAATAAAAAATGCTAAAATATACATTATCACGTATCTAGGATAATAATTTAAACCAAAAACTATAATGGAATTCTGGTATAAAAACTAATAATGATAATAATAATTCCCTTTAGCTGGACTGTACCTTGTCTTGTCCATGTATCCAAGCTTGCTCACGATGGAATGAGCATAAATACTTCTGTGCATTTGAAAATGTATGGTCCAGAGCTTGATATTCCATTGTGAATAATCAAGCGTGAAGTAGGGGAGACCGGAGATGGTTGTAACAATTTTGACCTTTCTGTCTATTTTTTGTAGTACTTCGAAGTCCGTGTGTTCAAAATGTGATCCAAACTAGTTGCAAGTGTCTGCTATTAAATGACAGCTATTATCTTTGCAACACAAACAGAAAATGCATGGTTTAGTTTCAAACACGAAGAGTGACATGTTACAATTCACCCCATAGCCTGGGTTAGTTGTAACATACCCTGGGTTGAGATGTAACATTACGATATCCACCGGGGTGATATGTAACAAAAAAAATATTCTGAAAGGTTTTTATTCAACACGTGTGTGTGTGTGTGTGTGTGTGTGTGTGTGGTTATTAAATTGAACTTGAACACTTGAACATTCTATTTGTGTAAGCACGTACTGTCAGTCTATAGTATTGGCCATAATAACATTTTAATTAAATGTTTGTGTGTGTTACTCTCAGTCATAGTAATTGACCATAATTGAACCCTAACAATTGAACATTGTGTTTGTGTAAGCACGTTTGTTACAGTTTGAGTATTGGCCATAATAACATTTCAATTAAGTGTGTGTGTGTGTGTGTGTGTGTGTGTGTGTGTGTGTGGTGGGTAATGTGTTAGTCACCATCAGAATTCTTGGGTAGGTTGTAACGTTTCATTGCTGTTAAAACTAACCCAGAGTCTTGTTACAACTAACCCAGAGTCATGTAGCCATGAACTAGCTCACCTTACAGCTAACAGGCAAAACATTAGCACTAGCAACTTGCATGGAAAATATCTACACAGACACACAATAAACATAATACAAGTTTGATGAGTTTAACTACAAAGCAGAAATTCCCATAACAAAAACAAAAAAAGTAAAAAACGTAACTTTCTTACCTCAAAATTGTTTTTTCCACTCTAACTTGTGCTGTGTCTGCCAGAGGGCTCTACTTTATCACATGTGGAATAAGAACTAAACTAAGCATGTGGGAAGTGGATCAGGTGATTTGTAACTGTTTCCTGATTGGACAGATTGGAATTGTTACAACTGACCCGTGTTACAACCATCCCTGGTCTCCCCTACTTTGGCTCCCAATGCAGGTTCCACTGTTTCAAGATGATAAGAGCTTCAGCTGTCACTGTGGATGTCTCGTTTTCACATATAAATTCAGCAACCGGTTTGTAGCCAACATTAGTCCGAACAACAACCAGAAACAGGGGCAATGCATATTTGGTGGTTCTGTAAGTGGCATCAAGTAGGACCATATCTCCATAACGCTCAAGTAAATTCTGCTATTGTGTGTTTTGATGAATAAACAGAATGTTTCTTGTGATGTGGTCATCTCCGGTGTTTGTTTCTCCTCAAAATCAGAGTCTTTGATGACTGGAAATCCATTTCTTTGTGCATTCACTTCAACATATATTTCTGCCTGTAGTTCTCTGTGCACTGCCTAAAGAAAAACTGGGCACCTGAATCTGTTAGTTTCCATTCATTAATTTTCTTTTCCAGTTGCAGTTGATCAAAGCCAGAGTATTTTCCAGCAAGTTAAGCCTGGTGCACATGGTTTTGAATAACATGGCTTGATGGGTAGTATGATGGGTCCTGTTGGTGTGGTAGAACTTTCCATGTCAGAAAGCTCTGTCTGGACAAAGGTTTTCAAAACCTTCAGGAAAGGGACAGAGGTCATTCCAAGTGAAACATATTCATGTATTTTCTCATGCATCCCTTGATGGATCTCATTTGAGAAATGACAGTTTTCTGAAATGTTGTGCTTTTTGTGTGTTTCGGCCAAAGGTATTTTGAAATGAATTACTTCAGAAGTGGCATTGGGGTTCTCTTTTATTGACTCCAGAAGCTTCTTTATAGTTGCTTGTTTATCACTTCTAGAACTTTTGTCTCCGACGGCAAAGTTGTCATACCTGTCAAGAACAACATACGATAATGAGTATCTGTAAGTAGTCCCATGTATTATGTTGCAACACCCTTATTAGACAGAACTAAAGGGTGCACCTTATTAATATACATATAGTGCACCTATATAACGGTAATAAAGTTATAAATATTAAATGAGTGCATTTAAATTAGCCATGACAATAAAATGTACCTTAGTGTATATCTGACATATAGTTTTGCTGGGCAATCATTTTACTTCTGTTGATATATTCATCTCCAGTTATATTCATGTCCAGGATGCTGCAGATTGAAAGACAAATTATATCTACATCACTACATTTCATTTCTAGGACAAAAATAGTAGTGATAATAAAAAAATAGGTATGCCTAAAATTTGGTCGGGAAATTGAAGCAGTAAGCCTCATGAAGCAGTGTTTTACTGAGAATTTAGAACAGCTAGTGGGCACTTAACTGTTCTAAAAACACTGTAAAACACGGCCACCTTTCATACCTTATTGCTTTTATACAAAGATTTGTCCATAGAAATATTTATCTTCATACAGATATACTGATGTAATTAGGTCACAGGTGTATGTTTATCGAGTAACTTAAAACGGCTTCAAATGCAGTTCAACCAATCAGAATCAAGGACTTGAATTACCCATTTTACGAGAATATTTTCCCACTCTCACAGTAAGCTCATGGAAATGTGTGCAGAGTTTAGAACGTACCAACTCATCTTTTTTTGAAAAACAAGCATATATCACGCTTCTTTTCACAGAGACAGGAATGTGTTTGGAATAGTCTTCCAGTTTCCAGTGAAATCGGGATGTCACTTCTTTTTATGTCATCCGACCTGTCACCAGGAAGTAAATAAAGAAAAAGGCATTTAATACTTTTCATAGCACATTCCCTTTCTTTTACTTGTATATATTTCATAGCCTGGAAAGCCAAACCCAAATCTGGAAGATTACTCAGGTGTGGTATTGAGTAATGAAAATGGTCCAACTCGAGGGGCAGCACCAAGCATGCATTTGAAAATCACACTGCACGCAATTGGATAACACTACGACCAATCACAACAAAAGCGAATAACTCTTGATATCCAGGGTACATATTTCATGCAAATATGGATTAATTATGAGAAAACTGTAAATAAAGATTTGTTTAATGAAACTAGCTGTCTTAAGTACATGTCTAGAAAAACACAACAAATGTTCTTTATAACAATACTTTCCATAAGGTCATAAATAAACAATTAAACAAAAAAACATGCAGTTAATTTAGAAACTGATAAATTACCAAACTGTGTAAGATGTGCCAGTTGCCCGTTTGCGGTTTTCTTCTTCTGAAGAAACTATTCCTGTGATGTAGCCTTCTGAAGATGAGCATATTCGAAAAGATGATGGAAGCCAGTCTGGTGGAAAACAGCAAACAGAGTAATATTCTTAAGTTTAGTACTTTAGTCTACATTGTCCTCCTTTATTGTTCATTCATTTATTCTACATGATGAACATGTAATTCAGTTAGGACAAATACAGTGGGGAGAACCTGCCGATTTTGCAGGTTTTCCTACTTACAAAGCATGGAGAGATCTGTAATATTTATCATAGGTACACTTCAACTGTGAGAGACGGAATCCAAAACAAAAAACTGAAAATCACAATGTATGATTTTTAAATAACGAATTTGCATTTTATTGCATGACATAAATATTTGATACATCAGAAAAGCAGAACTCAATATTTGGTACAGAAAACTTTGTTTGCAATTACAGAGATCATACATTTCCTGTAGTTCTTGACCAGGTTTGCACACACTGCAGCAGGGATTTTGGCCCACTCTTCCATACAGACTTTCAGATCCTTCAAGTTTCGGGGCTGTCGCTGGGCAATACAGACTTTCAGATCCCTCCAAAGATTTCCTATTGGGTTCAGGTCTGAAGACTGGCTAGGCCACTCCAGGTGGCTTAGTTGCCACTCCTTAGTTGCCCTGGCTGTGTGTTTCGGGTCGTTGTCATGCTGGAAGACCCAGCCACGACCCATCTTCATTGCTCTTACTGAGGGAAAGAGGTTGTTGGCCAAGATCTCACGATACATGGCCCAATCCATCCTCCCCTCAATATGGTGCAGTCATCCTGTACCCTTTGCAGAAAAGCATCCCCAAAGAATGATGTTTCCACCTCCATGCTCCATGGCTGGGATGGTGTTCTTGGGGTTGTACTCATCCTTCTTCCTCCAAACACGGCGAGTGGAGTAGACCATAAAGCTCTACTTTTATCTCATCAGACCACATGACCTTCTCCCATGCCTCCTCTGAATCATCCAGATGGTCATTGGCAAACTTCAGATGGGCCTGTAAATGTGCTGGCTTGAGCAAGGGGACCTTGCGTGCACTGCAGAATTTAAATCCATGACAGCGTAGTGTGTTACTAATGGTTTTCATTGAGGCTGTGGTCCGAGCTCTCTTCAGGTAATTGCACAGGTCCTGCCGTGTAGTTCTGGGCTGATCGCTCACCTTCCTCATGATCATTGATGCCCCACGAGGTGAGATCTTGCATGGAGCCCCAGATGGAGGGAGATTGACCGTCATCTTGAACTTCTTCCATTTTCTAATAATTGTGCCAACATTTGTTGCCTTCTCACCAAGCTGCTTGCCAATTGTCCTGTAGCCCATCCCAGCCTTGTGCAGGTCTACAATTTTATACCTGATGTCCTTACACAGCTCTCTGGTCTTGGCCATTGTGGAGAGGTTGGAGTCTGTTTGATCGAGTGTGTGGATAAGTGTCTTTTATACAAGTAACGAGTTCAAACAGGTGCAGGTAATACAGGTAATGAGTGGAGAACAGGAGGGCTTCTTAAAGAAGCTAACAGGTCTGTGAGAGCTGGAATACTTACTGGTTGGTAGGTGATCAAATACTTATGTCATGCAATAAAATGCTTTTTTTAAACCCTATAAACACAGGTATCTGATGCACATCCAGGGCACGAAGCTCCCGTTTCACCACATCCCAAAGATGCTCTATTGGGTTGAGATCTGGTGACTGTGGGGGCCATTTTAGTACAGTGAACTCATTGTCATGTTCAAGAAACCAATTTGAAATGATTCGAGCTTTGTGACATGGTTCATTATCCTGCTGGAAGTAGCCATCAGAGGATGGGTACATGGTGGCTATAAAGGGATGGACATGGTCAGAAACAATGCTCAGGTAGGCTGTGGCATTTCAACGATGCCCAATTGGCACTAAGGGGCCTAAAGTGTGCCAAGAAAACATCCCCCAAACCATTACACCACCACCACCTGCCCGCACAGTGGTAACAAGGCATGATGGATCCATGTTTTCATTCTGTTTACGCAAAATTCTGACTCTACCATCTGAATGTCTCAACAGAAATCGAGACTCATCATACCAGGCAACATTTTTCCAGTCTTCAACTGTCCAATTTTGGTGAGCTCTTGCAAATTGTAGCCTCTTTTTCCTATTTGTAGTGGAGATGAGTGGTACCCGGTGGGGTCTTCTGCTGTTGTAGCCCATCCGCCTCAAGGTTGTGTGTGTTGTGGCTTCACAAATGCTTTGCTCCATACCTTGGTTGTAACGAGTGGTTATTTAAGTCAAAGTTGCTCTTCTATCAGCTTGAAGCAGTCGGCTCATTCTCCTCTGACCTCTAGCATCAACAAGGCATTTTCGCCCACAGGACTGCCGCATACTGGATGTTTTTCCCTTTTCACACCATTCTTTCTAAACCCTAGAAATGGTTGTTCGTGAAAATCCCAGTAACTGAGCAGAGTGTGAAATACTCAGACCGGCCCGTCTGGCACCAACAACCATGCCAAGCTCAAAATTGCTTAAATCACCTTTCTTTCCCATTCTGACATTCAGTTTGGAGTTCAGGAGATTATCTTGACCAGGACCACACCCATAAATGCATTGAAGCAACTGCCATGTGATTGGTTGAGTAGATAATTGCATTAATGAGAAATTGACCGGGTGTTCCTAATAATCCTTTAGGTGAGTGTATGTTCTCTAGCAAGATGCCTTGTTATGTTTTATCTCTTTATTAAACCATTTAGGGAAGATGCAGTAATGTTAACTTGGTGCATAAAATACCAAATATAAAGCCACCAATAATATTGAAACATGATTACTGGGTATGGCATAAGTTATCTCCAAGCTGACTATTTATTTATTTAACCTGGTAAGTTGACTAAGAACAATTTCTTTTTTACAGCAACGACCTGGGAGCATTAGGGTAAAGTGTCTTGCCCAAGGACACAATGACATTTGGCTCAGTCGGGAATCGAACTGGCAACCTTCTGACTACAAGTTTGGCTCCCAACCCACTGAGCCATCTGCGCCCCTCTAGTCTATTCAGGGTGTGGAGAACACAGTGACAACATATTGGATGTCATACACTTTGGCACTGTGACTAAAAGGTTCAGACAATTCAAGCTAATCAAAATAATCAATTCAAGCTAACCAAAATAATAATTTCTAGCTAATCAAAATAATCAATTCAAGCTAATCAAAATTATTCCCCATTGGTTATTTAGGAGTAAAAATCACAGCCCATCTTCGGATCACAGCTCATCAAGTGGGTACAGTTGCTTTTCATGTGCTCAGTATTGTTTATGCACAAAATGTGCATGAGTATTCAGACACTGTCTTATCACCAGCTTTTAATGTTTGGTGCATTAACTTTTATTATTGTATTACACAGTTAGGAATGACAGCTTAGTCTCTTAATACAGTCTACTTAGAGACCGATGACAAATTAAAGAAAAACCTGAATAACTGAGTGGAGGAACATAACATATCCACTTAGAGGAGTCACTGCAAATCATTACAGTCTTATTCTTATTCTTTAATCTACATATTGTATTGGAGCTGGATAAATGTTTCTGTTACAAATGAAAAAAGGTTATTTGAAAATAACACAAATAAAATAATTTAAAATATAGGCAAAACACTTACCAGGATGAGAGACAATGACCTTAATAGATCCCCTACAGCATAGATCCCCTACAGCAGGGGTTTTCAACTTGTACCTTTTGTGTCAAGGGCTCCCCCTCCTGGAGAACTTGAGTAGGTGACTCCAACCCAAACGACTCCATGTCAGGGTTTTGATTCCTGTTTCACTCTGACATTTCATGACATTTCCACTAACCAATAGGATCGCCTTGATGTCTGTTAACTATACAGAGCCGGTTTCACTTCTGTCATTAGTACATGTATTTAAGTTGCTGGGTCTGTGTAGGTTTTTGTGATTTGTAGTTCAATGTTACGTTCATGTTGTATGTGCGGGAGTACCTTAGAGATACATTTTTGACTCATTGAAGTCTATATAGTGTTTTCAGTATTAAATTCCATTTTATTTTTCATCATTTGCATTTGTCTCGGTTTATTTCTGCTACCTTTCATTTACAAGACTGTGAGATTATGAGGGCCCAAGCATGCTGGATTTCTGTTCTACCTCATCATTAATTGCACCCACCTGGTGTACCAGGTCTATATCTGTCCCATATCAGAACAACTGAGTGAAACTAGCTTTGAGAGCTAGAGATGAATATGGCCGACCTTCCGTGTGGATCACTATCTCTCCCCAGCGTTCAAAAAACATATTCCTGGTGCTAACCAATAATACATTTAATTTACACATTTACATCATTACAAGTAAATAAAACAACATTTAGAATTCACAATGTAAAAAAAAATTTCAAAGAAAAATACATGTCATGTCTAAAGATAAAGTTATCAATTCAGCCCATGTTTTAATCATTGCATAATTATATGTTTTTATTTGTCCAGGGAAGTTAATTAAGAACCACATTTTATTTACAGCAATGACCTGTGAGCAATTATTAATCAGCCTTGCTCAGAGAAGGAATAACAGAGATTTCACCTTAAAGGCCAGGATTGATCCACCAATCAGATGCCCTAACCGCGTTTCTCCACAGAGATTAGTTTATAACCTGTTATTACTGCAGGGTTGTCATTAAGGATAACAGCAGCATGCAACATCTTCTTACCCACCATCCTCGGAGTGAAATTAACTCTCTCCTCCACAGCGCCCCCTGGACGTAACAGTTGAATCCTGCAGAATGACAGTGTCCAGGGAAGTTATTTGTTAAAAGATGTAACACTGAATATGCAGGAGTTATTTCGAGATAATTTTTGAATTACATGTACAACTGTTGTCATCATTGTTTGTTATGTAAAATAAACTCATCAATGACGAGAAAATTACAAATAATTTTAATTCGAACTGTTATTTAAAAACAAAACCAACACTTTGTTTTCTGTCAATCTATTTGTTCGAATTGCCGAAAACAGTAGAAGATTGGCATGTCCCAGTGGACATACAAAATGTAAAGTGGGGAGATGTAGGCCTACATTCAATAGAAAAAAGCAAGTTATACAACGGCTCTCAAAAGGTTTGTAATAATCTAAATTGACAGCTATTTTGCAAAGAAGAATGGTAAAAAAATGTTTTTGTTCGGAAATATGGCAGACACCAAATAAAAAAAGTTTGTAATGCTGTCGAAGATGCCTCTTAACAAATACTGACTGAATAGGGGAATACTCATGGTTTCAGTAATTCTCTGTTTTGTATTGTAATTCATTAAGAGCAATTAGTAGATTTTATTTGTCAGATTGAGATGTTGGACTGTTTTGTGTTGGTCAGTGGCAAAAACTCTTGATGAAATCCATTGTGATTCCAACTTATTACTTGTGATGGGCAAACAACTTTCATTGCTGTTTTTCTAGCAGCAGGCTATAATGCTGACAGCATTAACTCTGATTTTATTTTAAAAAATATAAGCCACATTGTAAAAAAATATTGTAAAAAAAATAAAAATGTATATGGTGCCAGCATGTTTTGCTGCTAGAAGAACAGCAATGAAGGTTAGTTTGCCCATCTCTAGTTGTTACACTATAAAACGTGGAAAGGTCACACGGTGTTGAACATTTTTGAGAGCCACTGTAGGTAATGTAATGTTTAACGTGATAGGATCTCATGGTAAAGGATGCATGACGGCGCCACTGGAAAACGCACCTATTTAAAATACTCTTCGAAACAATGTGTAGCTTTAAAATATCTCTGTGATGATCTCTACAGCCGTTCTAGCCCTTGTGTAAAACATTTCTGCCTGATTCACTTTACTGTATATTGGTGCCTGTTGTCATGACAATTGGTGATAATAAATACACCATAACAGCACCAGTATTGCAAACATTTTTTGTTTTATTTTGATTCATTTATTTGTCCTTTAGCTGTTGAATGTGCATAATGTCGCAAACCCAAAGTTTAGTCTCATTAGTCATAAAAGATTTTAATGACTAACCAAGACATACTGTACACGTTAGGGCTGTGGCACTCCTGTTCACATTCCTTTGACAAATTATCAAAAGACTCCATATTTACCAACCCTGTGATTTGCCACTCCATGCATAAGAATGTTTGCAAGATGGCACGTAAAGTCATTTAAAAATACCAAGTTAAATGATCACTGAAACAACATTGCCTTACCTTAACCTGACCTGCCCCTGTATCAAACCACTGCCAGTCACAATTAATTCGCCGCTCACAGGTACAGAAAAAGGGTTGCGGAAAATCACAAGGGCAGTGTGCTCCTTTTGTAACACAATGGCGTCTTCATTTGCAACCTAGAGAATGGAAGTGGTGTCAATAATCTGCACACAATGTAAATTATATGTATATTATATATTATATGTACATTGTGTATACTGTACACAGTATGCAATTCACCCATTTGATTTACTGTAGGTAGAAAATAAATCGATTTATCTTACACCATTTACATTTTTACATTTTAGTCATTAATGGCTCAGTGGGTAGGGAGTCAGACTTGTAGTCAGAAGGTTGCCAGTTCGATTCCCGACTGAGCCAAATGTCGTTGTGTCCTTGGGCAAGACACTTTACCCTAATTGCTCCCAGGTCGTTGCTGTAAATAAGAAATTGTTCTTAGTCAACTTACCTGGTTAAATAAAGGTTAAATAAATAAAAATTAAGCAGACGCTCTTATTCAGATTGACTTACAGTAAGTACAGGGACATTCCCTGGTGCAACTTAGGTTGAACTGTCTTGCTCAAGGGAACAGCAAAAATATTTTGCCCAATCAGGAATCGTACTGGCAACCGTTCTATTACTAATTAAACACTGAGCCACCTGATGCCACCAAAATGATCATAGCTGTGTTGTTTCTGCTCAGAGAAATAGCTTTAAATGACAACACAAGTTATATAACATGAAATAACCCTGTGCAAATTAAATAGAAGGTTTAGCTGCCTTATAAATTATAATTATACCTTGAGGGTGAGTCGTGTAGAGGCAATGTTGAACTCCTCTGAAACCAGCAATCTCTCCTGGGTAGAAACATCCTCTATGACCACTGCTAGATTGACCAGGAGATCTCCCACAAGAGGCCCGTCCTGGGCAAGGCCGATCTTGTATGGAATGACTGTAGCTGAGGACAGAAGAGTAAAGAAAGTAAGTAAATACACCAAGCAGGGACTGCAAAATACATAAGGATTCTCCAACGTTTTCCACAAGACCAAAAATCTAATTAAACCCACAGTATCTGTGTTTAGGGAAAAATATCATCCTATGGTACTAGCTATTTTATACTGTATATTTAGCTAATATCATTGTTAACATTATGTTTCCTACCTTTGTGCGGCTCTAACCGTATGACATTGTGGTCCTCCCAAATCGTGTTGGAGGGGTTGCTGTTATACCTCTTGGTCTGTGCGTTGACATGCTCCCTCAGTACCTTGGGGATGTTGTCCAAGTTGGCGACCATGACCTTGAAGGAGATGGCCTCCCCAGCCACAGGCACCTCAACCAGGCTCAGGGAAACGCAAAGTCCCTTGGTAGACCCTATCAGACATGACAGGAACAGGAAATTAAGTGGCAAGGACTGAATAATGTATATGTATACATCTACGTAATACCTTTATGTACAATTTTAATATTTCCATCTCCCAGATGTCGAACAACAAGAAAAAGTTTATGTTTATCAGTCAGGGGCACTAAAATATGGAATAAACTAAATAATGAATTAAAACAATGTCTTAGCATATTCCAATTCAAAAAGATATTCAAAGAAATTATATTCAAGAGGTATAGAGAGACAGTGCGATCAATAACCTGGACTTAAATTTAACAATTTGAAGTTTGTGTTTAAATATTGTTGGGTAATGTTTTATTTTATTTACATGTTCAAAATAAAAATAATTATCAGAATTAAATCAAATAAATCAATATTTAGGCAAAGGTTATTATTGGACACATTTTAAAATCTGAATATTAATTATATGACTTACGTTTATTTGTTGAACTGTGTGTTGACAGAACACTTGCTGTGAAAAAACCATCCATATATTAGGTTTCCATTGAGCTATACACAGAACACATGATATTATGCTTCACTAAACATACACAATCACATCCCTGACATCTGCATTTTATTTACAACAGTGAGAAGTCTCAAAGAAGTGTCATAGAACAGGGAGGCAGTCGGGGGTATTAGGTGATGTTGGGGGAAACATCAAGGCTTGAAACTAGATATTTGGTCAGCATGGAAAAGGCACCATAAATGGCTGTGCAACCTGGCAGGCCTGAACATTAGCTTTACTACTATTCTCTCTTTGTCATCAGGTGGATGGCCACTCAAATGCTTTTGTATTAATGTGGGGCCCCCTCAACCACATCTCAGTGGGGCCCCCAAAAGGCTAAGGTTGGCCCTGGATGTTGTGTACGGTTACGATTGGACCTGTGTTTTGCGATGTGTAGCACCACATACATTAAAAGCACTTCCTGTTTGCCTCACCGTTGGTGTGTTTGTAACTCGATGTGATGTCCTCGGGCTTAGACGACCCTTTGGCCTTCGTGACAATGAGGGTGCCCACTTTCTCCGTGTCAATGTTGTAGCTCAGCACATGGCCCTTCTTCACAATGAACGTGTGAACGTCAGCATTCACCTCAGCATAGACAAAGGGGATGTCGTAGACCAGGTCTAAACACCGGTCTCTGATCGCCTTTACTGGGGCCGGCCCACAGCAGAAAACCTCTGAGGGAAAATCAATAGCGCCTGTATTTGGTACCGTCTGGCTAATGTATACTGTGGCGTCAGGGTTGTTTCTAGCACCGGAGCTGACACGTTCGCTTGGCAACATTATATTATGCCGTCAACACAAACTCAGATTTTTTACTTTCAGAATAATAGCGCTCACTTTATTTAATTGCAATAATCATTGTGAATTCATTACAGAAATAGTGAATTGTAACCAAATGCAATTGTATTGTGTGTAAAGAAACAATAAGAGTATGTGATAAAAAAGACATTGAACATGTTTTCAATAACAACGTTTCATTACAAACAGCAACAAATACATACATTGTACACAGAATTTGATTGAATATATTGTCAGTGTCTCATGAGAAAACACGATTACATTTGAAAAACATTCACTAGAGTCTGTTTTATCCAACAATAGACAAATTTTACAAACACATGAACATAGACCCACTAATTATCTATGCACTGAATTAACAATGATTATTGTAATGAATTACAAATGCTATTATTTTGAAAAGTAAAATCTGAGTTTGTGATGCGGGCATAATATAGTGTTGTCAGGCAAACGTGTCAGCCCCGGTGCTAGAAACGGCCCCATGTTACGTAATTAATATTTTAGGTAAACATTGGTTCTACGTGTCAGAGATACACACTGTGATTAGGGCCTTGTCTGGTAACCATTCAGATCATCCATCTATAATCAAATATGTTTTGGTTTAACTTGTTATAGACATATAATATACAGAGCCCCTTTAATGGTTGTATGGACAGTTACCTCCGCTCCTCTCTTGTGGAGTTGGATCTAAAACCTGCCACCCCCCAAATTCTGGCCCAATGTCTGGACGTGTCATCCAACATTCAACCCAGACATGAAAATTCCTGAGATGCAAGACAAAACAGACTTTTGATATCAATGAAAGATATCATCATTAATTTCATTATTTACTGACTGATTTTAACCTTTACTTAAATATTACATTATGTAAATTTTGTGGAGATGTTTACCATAGGCTGTCATTACTGTAAGAAAGCTTCTCGCCAGTCTCAGAGTAAAACTCCTCGATGACCAGGTTGCCATCGCTGTCGTGGCCGGAGTTAAAGTTGGTGATGACACGAGTCGGAATGCCAAGAGCTCTCATCACTGGCGGCAGACACAAGTACAACTTAACATTTTTATTATTCATGTATCTATAAATTCCTTACATATTGAAATAAAGGTATATGTTTTAAAACAATTCCATTTACACTGTGCTATAATAAACCCATTCTTAAATTGTGATCTGGAAAATATATTAAGAAATACTGAAAACAGAATCATGTTGAATAGTGAATTAGGGCTTATACACGTGTTCTACATTACCTGTGCACATCACTGCAGCGTAGACCCAGCACTGGCCATACTTCACTGGGCTGAACTGTGACCTGGCCCACTGTTTCAAAATGGCTGCACTTCCTGTCCACCAGCCAGGGGACACACCATTCTGAAAGTCACCGTGCCAGTTCCCTTTCAGGACACCTCGATCGCCCTCACAGTTGATCTAACATGACAAAGACATGTTGTGAAGGGAAACCAGCTGATCGTTAGATCTCAAAATGTGTTAGAACTGAAATGTTTGCAGGAAGGTGTTGTCTTGGCCGTGTCTGGTGGAGAGGGGAAAATGCAGTTGAATGGGCAGTATGTAGAATTCATACACATTCAGATCACCTCTATCTAAACGAGCAAAGTAAAATTTTACAACTTTTTTTTACTTCTTGTATCCTAGATGAGGGCTATTGTAAAATCCACTAGACTGTATTGTGCCTAGTCTTGTTTAAAATTACATATAGGATTTAGGTACTGTTTAACATTACCCATTTGATAACAGTATTGTTTAGAATTAGTCATAGGATACAAGTGTTGTTTAGAAATAGTCATGTAAGCTTTGTCACTCACCATGGCAGACACCACTCTACTGATATAGGCCGGGTTGGATCGCTGAACGTAGTCCTTCGGTCGATTACGGGTGTGCTGGGGGCTGATTTGGAGAAGGTTGAGACAAATCTCTAAGATCTCTGGCTCATACTGCATAGATAGAACATGAAGAGAACATGATCTCTGGCTCATACTGCATAGATAGAACATGAAGAGAACA
>JACXGM010021925.1:0-10170 GCA_016801145.1 Umbra pygmaea | reverse complement strand
GGATAAAGGGGATTATAAGGACAATCTGAATAACCATTGAATTATCACTTCACAGTCATGTTTAACAGTCTCATGGCTTGGGGGTAGAAGCTTTAGGGCAAATTGACAACTTTTGGGCTTGCCACTGATGTACAGGACCTGAAGGGTAGAGAGATTTGCCCCTGTGTTGAACTTGGCTGTTTGCAGCACCCTCTGAAGCGCCTTCTTATAGAGGGCAGTACAGTTTCCATACCAAGTGAGGTTTCAGCCTGTCAATACATTCTCAGTGGTGCATCTGTATTACTTCTTAATGTATTTCAGTGGTGCATCTGTAGTATTAATTAAAGTATTTCAGTGGTGCATCTGTATTACTTCCTAATGTATTTCAGTGGTGCATCTGTAGTACTAATTAATGTATTTCATTGGTGCATCTGTAGTACTAATTAATGTATTTAAGTGGTGCATCTGTAGCACTTCTTAATGTATTTCAGTGGTGCTTCTGTTGTATTAATTAAAGTATTTCAGTGGTGCATCTGTATTAATTCTTACTGTATTTCAGTGGTGCATCTGTAGTACTGCTTAAAGTATTTCAGTGGTGCATCTGTTGTACTTCTTAATGTATTTCAGTGGTGCATCTGTAGTACTTCTTAATGTCTTTTTAGCACATCTGTAGTACTTATTAAAGTCAAATACTTTAAGCTTTCTAAAGGGAAAAAGGCACTCATGTGCCCTGTTAAACAATGTACATTTATGGTTACCATCTGTTAGTGCAGCCAAGGGGAGCACATTTCAGGCTGTGTGATGGGAGATGCTTCCAGCTTCGTCCTGTAGCCCAGGAGGAGCTCCTTTGTCTAGCTTCAATTGTGAGGACCACGTCCCTGAGCTCGTCCTGGGACAACGTCCCTGAGCTAGTCCTGGGACAACGTCCCTGAGCTCGTCCTGGGAAAATGTCCCTGAGCTCGTCCTGGGACAACGTCCCTGAGCTCGTCTTGGGACCACATCCCTGAGCTCGTCCTGGGACAACGTCCCTGAGCTCGTCCTGGGACAACGTCCCTGAGCTCGTCCTGGGACCAAGTCCCTGAGCTCGTCCTGGGACAACGTCCCTGAGCTCGTCCTGGGACAACGTCCCTGAGCTCGTCCTGGGACAGCGTCCCTGAGCTCGTCCTGGGACAGCGTCCCTGAGCTCGTCCTGGGACAGCGTCCCTGAGCTCGTCCTGGGACAGCGTCCCTGAGCTCGTCCTGGGACAGCGTCCCTGAGCTCGTCCTGGGACAATGTCCCTGAGCTCGTCCTGGGACAACGTCCCTGAGCTCGTCCTGGGACAACGTCTCTGAGCTTGTCCTGGGACAACATCCCTGAGCTCTCCTCTTTCAGCTGAAGTATATTTGAATGAGTCAATCAAAACATATGTGGTTATCACACACAGTGAAACTAGTAATATATAGCTACTGTAATTAGATTTGCAATAACATATTGATTTATGAAGAACATTGGAGTTTTATTATGATTTTGTTTTGGAATATGTATCAACTATAGCTTTAACACAGTGTTTTATTTAAAACAATTTGGAAATCTCCAACTACAGTATACCTATTGGTAAAAGTATTTTGAGGAATTAATTATCTTTATTCTCTAATTCTTTTAATTAAATCCCTTGCACGGTGGAGTATAAAACAAAATCCTACAACCCCTTTTTGTTATTCCCCAACCCTTCCAGAACGCTCCATGTGTGGGCATAACAGATGAAAAATGTATAACTTCATGAATCAAAATATGTGGCTCCTTGCCTATATTTTAGGGGGGTATTTTTTTGAGTGTAGTGAGGTATCTGTAAGCTTCTTAACTCTTCATGCAGTGCTTTTCAGACTCAGAGTTTGGAGTGTGTGACTGTTTTATTATCTGTTTTTCATAACAGACCACTGAGTTCTTGTTTTGTCATTTCAGTTTAGTTGTCTCCTCAACCTTGTTTTTGAACAGGGGTAAAACATAGATAAATGGCCCTTAATAGAAAACATTAAATTCAAATTTGGATTGCAGTACTTCCTGTTTGCAGCACTGTCTACTGAAAGTATAACTGTAATATTTAATTAGCATGAATATAGTTCATTTTATCATCATGTAGAAAGCCCATATCTAATTTTTACCATTAGATTTGTTGAAAATATTTTTGTTAAGACAAAAAACATTTCTGAATGGGAAATGATACTGTAATGGCTGGGTGTGTGCTGGAATCAAGCGCAGGAGGCAAAAGGAATATTGACTGTTCTTTACTTGACAAACTTACTTCAAGAACAGTGGTACAAATATAATCTTATATATAGTCTTTCACCAAAATACAGGAATCCATACTTTTATAGAATCTCTAGAATATTTGATAGGTAATGCAGGCAAAATACCTGGAATATAATCTAATTTAATAATGTAACCCAGGCACATGCCTGGAAATACTTTAAAGGAAATAATAAATGCTGCAACAAGCAGATAAGGCACATAACTTACTCTGATGAGCAGAGGTTCCCCTTACAGGATACAATGACATACACGGGCAAGGGAGCAGAGGGGAACCAAAATACAAACAATAATTGACAAGGAGCAGCTGATGGAAATGATTAGTGGATAAAATAAGACAGATGTGACTGAAGTCCATAAATGAATACACAGCAAATTATTTGGTGTAAAATTAACACTCTCAGTGTAACAACTTGTATTTAATAGAATAGAAAACAATACAAAACCTGGATCCAAGAACAAGGCAAAAGTACACAGAACTAGGCTAGGCGAGGTCAGGAGACTGGGGTCATACACAGGAAGCACAGGCAGAAGTACAATAGCAGGATCTGGAGGGTAGTGAGGTCACAGGCAAAAGGGGTCAACACAGGTAGTCACTGGCACGGGTACAAAACACCAGGCAAATCTCAAAAAGCAGGAAAACAGAGCAGGGTAAAAGAGCAGGATATCCATTATTACAGGATATCCAAACACTTGATATGCAAAACGCTCAGCAGAATCACTAGGGAAACAATTCCTCGCAAAGGAGGCTCAGTGAGTGGCTAGAATTTATCTTGTGATAATAGGCTGCAGGTGTCAGTATTCTGGTGATTGTGACCTGTGGAGTGTGCTGCATTCATGTGTGGTGGGAGGTGAGGGGCTGGTATCTGCTGAGCTCGATCTGTGATGAGTGCTGTGTTCGTGTGTGGGGGGGAAGAGAGGAGATACCAGTATCAGGTGTGGATGCAACCTGACCTGAATGCGGAACCCTTACACTCAGTGTTTATATAGGTCCTATTGGACCTATGTAAACACTGGGAGGGTTAATTTAACACTTAGGATGTTGATTTAACACCAGAGAATTTGCTTTGTACAAGAAAGTGATATGTCCATACAAAAAACCCAGTGGCACAGTCCATCCTAAACTGTGACAGATACTTTCCCACAGGAGAGGTGATTTTTCCAATCCGCACTTTCCAATTAAAACGTGTACAAAATGTTTCCCCCCGGAGTTGATTTATGATCTAATTGAATAGATGGCACATTGGGAGCCCTGAATGGTACACCCCAGTGATATCTGCAGGTTAGAATGGTACAGCCCTGTAATATCTGCAGGTTAGAATGGTACAGCCCTGTAATATCTGCAGGTTAGAATGGTAAAGTCACGTTAATATCTGCAGGCTAGAACGGTAAAGTCACGTTAATAACTACAGGTTAGAATGGTAAAGTCAAGGGGGTATCTGCAAATAGACTTAGATAAATACTGTGATCAGACAGTAAGAAAATATTGAAGGTTACAGAACATGTGTTTATTGTCATGGTATTATAGTCACTATATAAATAGTATACTATACTTGGTTTACCCAAACACAACACACAGTGACACTGAGACTTCTATACTTAGTACACCACGTACATTTACCTTCACACATTTAACAGGCTACTGACATCAATTCTGATTTTCTGATATCCAATGGCCTAACTGTTATGTGGCAGGAATAAAATTAAGAATTAACTGCTTGTCATTTTGGTAAAAATCTTGTTTAGCTTTCAGATTTAATATATCTCTATGTTTCCTCAGTATTCACAATTTTGAGCAAATGTTTATAATGTTATTTTTCATTCGATGAACTTTAACTATGTTTCCATCCACATTTTGTATGCAAATAGTCTTTTATATGTACATTTATGTAGTGGCTTTTAATAAAAAATTCCAAACATTACCAATGTTGCAAATACTGTATCATTGTTGGAAATTGCTGATGTATAACAAATTATTCAAATATTACAATGACAAAGGCACTTTTTCAGCAGCCATTATTTCAGTGTCCGGTTACACTTTATTTGGAGAGTCTGACATTCCATCTGTATGTGCTCTACAGATAGTTTGTTGATGATATGACTATCAACAAACTATGAACAAACCATCAGTTGATAAGCAACTAATTGTGTAGTTTAAGGGTAGGGGTAAGTTTAGAATATGTTTTAGGGTAATGGTTAAGGTTAGGTTTAACATAAGGGGAATGGTTAAGGTTAGGATTAGGGTTAGGGTTAGTAGATAGTTTGTTAAAATGTTGTTGACAGTATACAGATAATATGTAGAGCATCAGAGATGGACTCTCAAAATAAAGTGTTACCCAGTGTCCTTAAAAATTTTGGACAAATAACAAACAGTGTGCTTTTCTCAGCTGAACTGGGTAGCTGTCTTCATTACCTAGCTCTACTGAGCTCAAATTTAAGAGTTGATACACAAGTTGCACATCCTTTTTAAGCTCATCTTAGCATTGGTGTATACAACTCAAAATGTAATGTTTGTGGTAAATGTGACTAATTGGTATAGTGCAAAAACACAGATAGAATAGCTAGCCAGCGGGCAATCCCTGGTTTCTCCTGAATCCGATTGTTCTGTGCACCACAAACTATTGTTTAGCTGTAAAATATATACATATAAATATATAGAAAATATATGCCTTTGTATAGCCTCTGCATAAATTGCTGCCAGCCACTCAGGGGAATGTTACTATTGAAGAAGAAATGGACAGAGTATCAGTACTGTAGCTGTGAATGTTACTATTGAAGAAGAAATGGACAGAGTATCAGTACTGTAGCTGTGAACGTTACTATTGAAGAAGAAATGGACAGAGTATCAGTACTGTAGGTGTGAATGTTACTATTGAAGAAGAAATGGACAGAGTATCAGTACTGTAGCTGTGAACGTTACTATTGAAGAAGAAATGGACAGAGTATCAGTACTGTAGCTGTGAACGTTACTATTGAAGAAGAAATGGACAGAGTATCAGTACTGTAGCTGTGAACGTTACTATTGAAGAAGAGTTTACACTTTATTTGAAGAGTCTGACATTCCATCTGTATGTGCTCTACAGATAGTTTGTTGATGATATGACTATCAACAAACTATCAACAAACCATCTGTTGATAAGCAACTAATTGTGTATTTTAAGAGTAGGCGTAAGTTTAGAATATGTTTTAGGGTAATGGTTAAGGTTAGGTTTAACATAAGGGGAATGGTTAAGGTTAGGATTAGGGTTAGGGTTAGTAGATAGTTTGTTAAAATGTTGTTGACAGTATGCAGATAATATGTAGAGCATCTACAGATGCACTCTCAAAATAAAGTGTTACCGAAGAAGAAATGGACAGAGTATCAGTACTGTAGCTGTGAACGTTACTATTGAAGAAGAAATGGACAGAGTATCAGTACTGTAGCTGTGAATGTTACTATTGAAGAAGAAATGGACAGAGTATCAGTACTGTAGCTGTGAACGTTACTATTGAAGAAGAAATGGACAGAGTATCAGTACTGTAGCTGTGAACGTTACTATTGAAGAAGAAATGAACAGAGGATCAGTACTGTAGCTGTAAACGTTACTATTGAAGAAGAAATGGACAGAGTATCAGTACTGTAGCTGTGAACGTTACTATTGAAGAAGAAATGGACAGAGTATCAGTACTGTAGCTGTGAGCGTTACTATTGAATAAGAAATGGACAGAGTATCAGTACTGTAGCTGTGAACGTTACTATTGAGATTAAGATTTATATACTAGCAATAATACTGTAAAGTCTATCCTAAATTTGACTGGGAGCCAGTGTAGAGACCTGAGGACTGGCGTGATATGCTCGTATTTCCTGGTTCTGCTTAGAATCCTGGCCGCAGCATTCCGTATGAGCTGTAGCTGTCTTATGGTATTTTTTGGGAAGACCAGTGAGGAGGCCATTACAATAATCCACCCTGCTGGTGATAAAAGCATGAACAAGTTTCTCTAAGTCTTGTCTGGAAACAAAGCAGCTAATTCTTGAGATATTTTTAAGATGATAATATGCTGATTTAGTTATTGCTTTAACATGATTACTGAAGCTAAGGTCTGACTCCAGAATCACACCAAGATTCCGGACTTGATCAAGTTATTTGACCCCTAGCCTTAAGGTATGCGTTCACCTTGAGAACTTCATCTTTGTTTCCAAATGCAATGACTTCGGTTTTCTCTTTTTTCTCATAAGTATTCAGACCCTTTGCTTTGACACTCATATTTAACTCACATACTGTCCATTTCTTCTGATCCTCCTTAAGATGGTTCTACTCCTTCATCGGATTCCTGCTGTGGATAATTACATTGATTGGACTTGATTAGGAAAGGCACACACCTGTCTGTATAAGACCTTACAGCTCACAGTGCATAAATGAGAATCATGAGGTCGAAGGAACTACCCGACGAGCTCAGAGACAGAATTATTGCAAGGCACAGATGTGGCCAAGGTTACAAAATAATTTCTGCCCTCAAGGTTCCTAAGAGCACAGTGGCCTCCATAATCCTTAAATGGAAGACGTGTGGGACAACCAGAACTCTTCCTAGACCTGGCCGTCCAGCCAAACTGAGCAATCGTGCCAGAGAGGAAGTGCACAGAATGATGGATGAAGGTATTTTGGACCATTCCTCCTTGCAAAACATCTCTAGTTCAGCTAGATTTGATGGTTGCCGAGCATGAACAGCCCGCTTCAAATCCCCCCCGCTGATTTTCAATGATATTCAGGTCTGGGGACTGGGATGGCCATTACAGAACATTGTACTTGTTCCTCTGCATAAATGCCAAAGTAGATTTTGAGGAGTGTTTTTGGGTCGTTGTCTTGTTGAAATATCCAGCCCCAGCGTATCTTGAACTTTGTTAATGATTCCTCTACATTATTCTCAAGAATCTGCTGATATTGAGTGGAATCCATGTTACCGTCAACTACAACAAGATTCTTAGTACCGGCACTGGCCACACAGCCCCGCAGCATGATGGAACCTCCACCAAATTTTACTGTGGGTAGCAAGTGTTTGTCTTAGAATGCTGTGTTCTTTTGCCGCCATGCATAATGCCCCTTGTTATGACAAAATAACTCAATCTTTGTTTCATCAGTCCACAGCCCTTTCTTCCAAAATGAAGCTGGCTTGTCCAAATGTGAATTTGCATACCTCAAGCGACTCTGTTTGTGGCGTGTGTGCAGAAAAGGCTTCTTCCGCATCATTGTCCCGTACAGCTTCTACTTATACAAAGTGTGCTGAATTGTTGAACAATGCAC
Organism: Umbra pygmaea; assembly: GCA_016801145.1. NCBI lineage: Eukaryota > Metazoa > Chordata > Actinopteri > Esociformes > Umbridae > Umbra > Umbra pygmaea. The sequence goes on along the minus strand of JACXGM010021925.1, from coordinate 2,625 downwards.
AGGGACACAATCTACAGCAAGATGATGTTGTTGGTCTTTTGAGGTGGTCTATGGGCTGTCGTTGCCTCCAATATTTTACTTGGCCTGCTAGTTCTGGGCTTAACAAGAACTGTACCTGTCTTCCATTTCCTCACAATGTTCCTCACAGAGGACACTGACAGCTAAAATCTCTGTGATAGCTTTTTGTAGCCATCCCCTAAACATACTCTTGAACAGTCTTTGTTCTCAGGTCATTTGAGAGTTGTTTTGAGGCGCCCATGTTGCCACTCTTTGGAGGAGAGTCAAAGAGAACAACAACTTGCAATCGGTCAACTTAAATACCTTTACTCATGACTAGATGCACCTGTCTATGAAGTTCAATGCTTAATGAGCTCACCAAACCAATTGTGTGTTCCAATTAATCAGTGCTAGGTAGTTACACGTATTCAAATCAACAAAATTACAAGGGTGCCCAAATTTATACACCTGTCTAATTTCTTTTTGATGCATATTGCACATTTTCTGTTAATCCAATTAACCTAATTTCAGTACTGAAATTACTAGTAGTACTGTGTTATAAATTACGTCCTTCAGTTATTGGATAGATCAAAATGAAATTGTTGATCCAAACACCCAAATATTTATAAATGAAAACCAACCCTGAAAAGACAATATTGTGGTCCAATATGGTCTTTTTTATTGACAGAATGGCAGAACAGAGATGCCAGGGTAACAGGTAGGTAGGAGGAGACAGAAGGCCATAGTTAGTCCGCCGAGCCGAAGCTTGAAACCTGGTTGACAGCGAGCATCTGTATACCATAGGGAGTATGGAGCATTATGTTGTCTTTTGCACTGTTATGCTTTATCTTTGCCAGGAATTCACTGTTGCATATGAGCATCAGATTTCAAATGGCCTACCTGGACATATAAACACAAATACAATTATATACAGTACTGTGCAAATGCCTCTAGTTGTAGTAATTCAGTTTCGTGTTCTGCATTATTGTGTCACTAGAAAAGAGCAATGTATGTATTTCGAACCTTCTTTTCCCTGATGCAATGCTACAGATAATTATTTTGTTACATTTAGTTGCATTCTGTAATACACATAATTTCCGATGAACCCGATGACCTTTTAGGTATAACAGCCAGTGCAGGTCTACACAATGATAACAAACAGGTATGCTAGTGATCAATGACTTCATGCACTGATAGAACCAACCTGGTTAACTGAAACAGAAATGGGTGTAGAAGGAATTAAACAGGGTGATGGACAATCAAACTAGAAGGTGAAGGTGTGACAAGTGACAAAAAGGAAAAGAAAAAAGTAAATCTCTGAATTTGGAAAAATATTAATCGGAATTGACGAAATATTTAAAATAAATTTTAGGGCCCTACATGATGATTCCGCCGAATAAGTAGAGGTGGAAACAGATGCTGGTTCACAAGAAGTATTTTACTATGCTTGCAATTACAATCAAATTGTAGCGTTGCCAATAAGTTAACACACCATAAAGGCATGGAGACACAATAGGCAATGAAGCACAACACACAGGAGAACAGCCCAGGTATTTATAGGGGTTTGATGAGGGAGTAAAGTGCGGGTGTGCTAAAGTGATTGCGTTTGCGTAATAGATGTCCCCTTGGGATGTTGCAGTGTATTGTTCAGGCCGGTGGCTTAATAGACCGGTGACTCCGATCTCTGAGGGGGAGTTGGACCCGTGACAGTACCCCCCTCCAGATGTGCCGGTCCTGCCCCTAGATGTTGTTGGCCAGGTTGACGACCCCAAGAGCGGGGAGCGGGCCAGTCTGTGTGGCGATGGTGGAAGTCCCTGGTTGAGGTCCAGGATTTCCCCGGCCTTAACCCAACTATGCTCCTCTGGACTGTATCCCTCCCAGTCCTCCAGATACTGGAGCTTTCCCCCTCTGATCCTTGTGTCCAGCAGGTCTCATATCGAATATGCACGGCTCCCTTCCAAATCCAGGGGCGGAGAAGGTGTGCCTAGGGGGATGGCCCCTGCCAAGGTTCCAGGAACCACCGGCCTGAGAAGGGACACATGAATGGGGGGTGAGATCCTGTAGTGAGAGGGGAGTTGCAGCCGGTATCATTCATTCTCTAGAGGACATGAAATGGCCCCACAAACCATGGGCTCAGATTCTCACAAGGCAGGTGGAGAGGAAGGTCCTGGGTGCAGAGCCAGACACGGTTACCAGGACAAAACACGGGTGCTTCTCTGCATCGGCAGTTGGCCTGAATCTTCTGTTGCCTGATTACTCTTTGGAGTCGCACCCAGGCAAACGCACCCAGCCTAGTAGAACCACTTATCCACCGCATCTGTCGAGCTGGGTGTCCATGGAGCCAGGGCAGGCTGATAACCCACGACGCGCTGGAGAGTGGTGAGGCCTGTGGAGGAGTGGATCAGAAAGTTCTGGGTATATTCAGTCCATGTTTAGCCCAATCACCCTGTGGGTCCTGATAATGGCTCCTGGTTGACCAACTCAACCTGCTGTTAGATAGAGGATGATGCCCAGATCAAACCCAAATCTCTGGTCTCCCTAAATAACCAAGCCCAAAACCCTGGTCCCACTAAATAATTGAACCTAAAACCCTGGTCCCACTAAATAATCAAACCCAAAACCCTGGTC
>JACXGM010021924.1:0-16999 GCA_016801145.1 Umbra pygmaea | reverse complement strand
ATGATGCGCTCCGCTGACTTTACCACCCTCTGAAGGGCCTTACGATCGGCAGCGGAGCAGCTGCCGTACCAGGCTGTAATGCAGCCTGAGAGGATGCTCTCAATGGTGCACCTGTAGAAGTTTATTAAAATCCTGACAGACATGCCAAACTTCTTGAGTCTCCTCAGAAAGTATAGGCGCTTTTGGGCAGTTTTTGTTAATGGAAAGAGTCAAGGAAAAACTGAAGAGAATGACACCTAGGGGACATTGCATCTGTAACGCGCTGACATGGTGGTGGTGCCAAAAGCAAATGGCAAAATCAGGGTATGTGTAGACTTAATTAAGCGTAATGTAGCAGTGTGCAGAGAATGTCACATCCTGATATTAATAGAAGAGTTATTAACACAGCAATTTTCAACCCTGTGTTGTAAAATGAAATACAAATGTAACACTATAGCCTACTTTGTCTGGTGTTTAGGTTGGGTGATTGTAATTATTTCATTGTGACATGCCAGTTCACCAAAAGATGCATTTTACTAACCCTATTAAACTCAATTAACCTTTACCATTAATGCATCTACAGTGGGCCAATATTATAACCTTTTTATTCTGTTAATTGTAGAAAATGAAATTACCAGTTTTGTTTTTGATCAAGAAAGTCTCCTGTTATAGGCTCAGACAATAGCTTAAGTAAGATGAAAGAAATTACTGTAACTGTCGTTGGCTGAAAGTGAATGTTTTTAAATGGATTTCCAAAAATCTAAATAAAGAATGTAATAACAAATTAATTTTAAAATTAAGCACTACAAGTTGTTCATTTGACTCTCATTGTTCTGTTGTTTGATGTGGTTAACTACTGTGGTTAATGTATTTAATGAGGTATGTGTCTTGGAAAAGATATGCGTAATGTGGTCCCTGAATGTTTTTCATGGTCCGTGAGATGAAAAAGGTTAGGAACCCCTGGCTTAGTGGACCTTAAATATTTACCAAACTACAGTAGATGCTAGGTCAAACTTCTGCCAAGTACCACTAGCTCCAGAAAGCAGAGAGCTCACCACATTTGTGAACCCATAAGGCAGGTTCTGTTGAAATGTTCTGCCACTTGGAATAGCATCAGGACCTTAGCACTTCCAAAAGCAAATATCACAACTACAAGATGGGCTTCAGGGGGTCATTCAGGGGGTTGGTTTAGATGATTTGCCACCCAGAATTAATTGATTTCATTTGAGGTTGCTAATATTTGATAACAATGTTGATCATAACACAAAGCACTTATTACTGCAGATGTGCTCTCGAGACCCCTTTAGTGCGCTCACTCACAGAAAGACCTGAAAAAGGAGGTCTTTGTAGACACAAGTCTTTGTAGACACAAGTCTTTGTAGACACAATACGAGAGTGCTTGCTGTCTTCACTGTCAAAAGAAGAAGAGCAGCAAAATGACCCAATATGTCAGCAGCTGATACACCTTTGCAGGAAGTGCTGGCCAAGATGAAAGGGGATCGATGGGCACATTGGATTAGCATGAAAACATATCCCAGAGAATGGTCGACATGCGCGCCATTTATATGTCTATGGACATGTCTCATGGACAAATGATGAAACCATCATAAAATGAGGTAACGTAATGCAAGCAACATACACTTGCCGAATTCTAATCTGGGCAACATTTGATCTGATAATATTCCTAAAAAGTGCAAAAAAACAAAAACAAATATATATATACATATTTGTTTTTTTGCACTTTTTAGGAATATTATGAGCTGATCTTTGGCTGTGAATATCTAAATATGAATATTGATGTATTTATGCAGCAGGTTGTAGTTATCTCTCAGTTTTTTTTAAACAAAACTCTCATATCAATAAGAAATTGGCCAACAGTTCATCTGATGATGAAGATTCTTTCACTTTTTTGAAACCGACATCACATGAAGCCAGCAGAGATGGATGAATATCTGGCCTGTGTTTCGACACAAGGGAGTCCCTACTCACGTTCCCTGCTATTTGCAGCCTCTCTATCAAGACTAATATATATATCGTCCTGCATCGGCTGCCTTTAGGAGGCTTTTCAGCACTTCAGGATTGCTTTTCAGCCCGAAAAGAGGCTTGATACTCACTATTTTTAAAATCGACTACTGCTTAAGTTAAATCTGAGGTTTTACAACTTTGAGTAGCATGTTGCATACTGGCATTATAGTAGTCTTATAGTTTGATAATTAAATACAAACAGTTCTAAAGCAGAATAAAACCGTGTATGTGGTTCATTCATTTCATGTTTTTAGAGATTAAAAGCTTAAAAAAGAATCTCTAGTTTTCATACTTGCTGTTACTTTTACTTATTTCTTAATCAAGTACAATTTTAATTTGATACTTTTACTCAAGTACGATTCTGGACAGATACTTTTACTTTTAATTGAATAAAATTTTCTCTCAGTACTTGTACTTTCACTTTAGTAAAATATTTGAGTAATTTTTACACCTCTGATTAAAGCCTTTATGACAATATAATGGGAGTTCAGTTCATAATTAGGCAAATATATATATATATATATATATATATATATATATATATATATATATATATATATATATATATATATATATAAATTTCATAGATTACTGCTTTTTTAACTCACATTAAATTAGCTGTAAACTTTGTTTGATTTTGAAAGCACAATCGTATGTCTATCATTTCTTTCACTTTTATTTTGAGGACTTACCGGAGTATGCGAGGAATGCTACCCTTGCAAACAGAAGTATTATCATATCTACATTGTCTGATTTTAATAGCCTTCTTCAACTCTTCGGTTTTTACAAATCGATCCTAGCAGTGTGTTCATTTCTTATTTACACGATAAGGTGTTTCGCATACGTTCCTGCCCAGCATGATTCATACCCTGGCTAGACCGGAAATCATGACAGTGTCAAGCAAGAACCACACGCTTTTGGTTTTATTTTGCCCTATCCATGTACTTATGCGTCACGTTTTCAGCGTACCACGAGTATGATACTAAATGAATGAATGTATGAATAGCGTAGTTCGTTACCTCTAAACCCCGCATGGGTCGTGACTCGTGTTAGTAAACAGTAGATATTGATTTGTTGTTGCAAAACTTCCCGGAGCATATCTACATGATGTAAACTTGAACATTTGGATTTCGTTTTTTTACTCCCGTTTTCCATACTGATCATGCTGGCAATCTACTTATCAACGCAGACACACTGCCTTGTCGTTAAACAACCTGCCCATCCCCAGTCAGAAACACTAAGAATACGACTAGACACGCCAACAGAAATGAGGCTACAATATTTGGCATGGCATGAACCCAGCCAGGGGCGGATCTAGACATTTTCACCTGGGGTGGCAAAGACATGGCAGGAGGTATTTGTGGTGTGGCATGGACCAGGCGTGGGAAAAAAACACAACTTCCAAAGAAAATAAATTTTGTTGCTTCTGAAAAGATCAAAAACAAGTCAGCCAGCCTAAATTGAATAGATTAATGCCTCATGCCGCAACAGCTTCTGGAAGAGAATGGATGATGCGCACTAAAAGTCACAAATAGGAGCAAAATTAAACAATTAGTGCTTGAATGTTGTTAATTTTATTTATTATTTATATAACAGTCTAATATAGTTAATCTAAAATTGAACTGTATGTTGAATTCAAGTAACTTTTTTAAACTCACAGATTATATATAGATGAATATATAGCTCTGGAAAAAGTTAAGAACACCTGCAAATGTTTCATAAATCAACCCCATTGAAAACCTCTGGAATGTGATCAAGTAGAAGATGGATGTTCATAAGCCATCATAGAAAGCCGAGCTGCTTGAATTTTGCACATGGAGTGACATAAAGTCACCCAACATCAATGTGAGAGACTGGTGAAGGCTATGCCAAGACACATGAAAGCCAATTATTATTATTATTATTATTATTATTATTATTATATATTTATTATTCCATCAAATATTGATTTCTGAACTCTTCCTAATAATCACTCATTAGTATTGTGTTGTTTAAAAATTAATATGAACTTATTTTCTTTGATACAGGAAGTGCTGGCCAAGATGAAAGGGGATCAATGGGGACATTGGATTAGCATGACAACATCCCAGAGAATGGTCGACATGCGTGCCATTTATATGTCTATGGACATGTCTCATGTCTTCAAGTTCTGAAAAATGCAAATTTTTAGTTTTTTTGACCCATTGTCATTTTCTGTAGATAAATGCAATAAATTACAATTTAGAATTTGGTAGAAATGTTGTCAGTAGGTAATGGAGTAACATTTTTTTTTTCAGTTTAACCAAATGCATAACTATCAATAGTTAAACCAGATTAAGTGGTTTCTTAATAGTTTCCTTAGCTGTATTTCCATACAGGGGCCTGTTGTCCTCAAATATCCATGACATAAGATAACCTAAAGATTTCTCCACACTTAAAGCTACATTGTGTATTTTTTTTAGTTGATTCTCAGCAAAAACCCCTTTGTTCTTTTTTTCCTAATTGCAGCAGCCATGTTACGCTTCCATCAATACATTAGCCAAAGAGGGACATACCTGGAAATTCAAGCTCTGCATTTCACACTTTTACACTCAGTGGCACCGTGACGAATTTTGGGGCTAGATTACTCAGGACTGCTTGCAGATTTGAAAGCCTGTTGAAGATGGAGGATCACGCCTATTCTCCTTGCCCTAGCTATACAGTTTGCAAGAACCGTTCGCCTGGCAAAAATATATTATGCTGGCAACAAAAACTTGGATTTTCCATTTTTCAAAATAATAGCCCTCGTAATTCATTACAATAATCATTGTAAATTCATTGCATAGTTAGTGGCCATGTTCATGTGTTGCTCAGTTGTCTAAATCTAAAGGTAAAGAGGGAAAGATTGCTTTTTTGTTAGTTACTTTTCTGTACTTTACTGTTCGAGAGAGATCTCAATAAAGATAGAAGATCTAAATAGAATAATTTGAATATTGGTTTAGATTTAGACACTCTAGCTTTGTGGATATGGTATTTATTTACCCATTAGACAAAGAAGATAAAGGGTTTTATCCACAGTGGGATAGTCAGAACTACCAGAAAGACAGAAGACCATTTCCTTTGAAATATCAACCAAAGTGCGACAGTATAACAGGAAAACATTATCAGGGCTACTTTATTCCATAGTTTACAGGAGTAGATACAATCGTAGAATAAATCATAGTTTACAGGAGTAGATACAACCGTAGAATAAATGTGATGTGAACTCTTCCTGGGCCCAACAGAAGGAACACATTGGGGTTATATCTACCATAAATTTGCTCAAATAAGAGTTGACCGATTAATATCTATGCAATATCTTCATATAGACTCCTCTAACTTTATTGGGAATAAAAAACCTGAGGCACCATCCACATTTCGAACACAGTAGGGGATTGCAATAGGAATACAACTGTGTTTATCACTGACACATTTTCTAATGTGGCTGTTGTTGCATTTGAGGAAAGAGGTCTAAACCACCAAGCCATCATTTGGGAATTCCATTATTCAATGGGATACACAAAGCAGATGAACGTATAAGAAAAAGAACAACACTCTAAAAACAAAAGGTTCTAAATAGCACTAAAAGTGGTTCATGGCTTGTAATCATAGGGGAACCACTTTAAGTGCTATATAGCACCTATCTTTAAAAATGGTGCTATGTAGAACCATAAGAGGTTATATATAACACCTTAACCACCACAAAGAACCGCTGAAGAACCGCTAAGTGAAAATGTCCAAATTAAGCCCTGTGTCAATATTTTGTGTGGCCACCATTATTTTCCTAGCCTGGAAAAATCCAGTCCCAAATCCTGAACGATAAAGGGTCTGGGTTCGAGTAATGTAAATGACTCAACTCGAGGGGCGGCACCAAGCGTGCATTTGAAAATCTCACTGTACGCAATTGGATAACACTACGACCAATCACCAGTGGGTTTTCACTAACCCTATGGCGGAGCTAACTGGTAGATAAAACTCTTGCCGTATCAGGTCGCAAAACAGCAAAAACGTCCATTTATAAAAAAGGAACGATTCGAGCCCCGTCTTTTGTTCCTCTTTTAGACAAAAAGCCAAGTCTAACTCGTTCATTGTAGTGGCCCAAGTCGTTTTAAACAACTGGTGTTAATACATAGTGATCTTACAATGTTTACTAATGACTTCGAGGTTGCAGAGCTGTCGTGTCGTCATCTGTTTAACAAGCCTCTGGCACGCCTATATCAGATACACCGATGTGATTGGTGCAGCTCGGATACAAGTGCATAGTTAATGAGCAGAATTACTCGGTGCCAGAGTAACTTGCTGAGCAAATTCAAATTGTGCTCTCGCAAGAACTCTGGAGAACTCCAGCACTTAACAGTCTTGGGCATGGAGTTCACCAGAGCTTCACAGGATGCCACTGGAGTCCTCTTCCACTCCTCCATGACGACATGTTAGAGACCTTGCACTCCTCCACCTTCCATTCGAGAATGCCCCAGAGATGTTCAATAGGGTTTAGGTCTGGATACATGCTTGGCCAGTCCATCACCTTTACCCACAGCTTGTTCAGCAAGGCAGTGGTCGTCTTGGAGGTGTCTTTGGGGTTGTTATCATGTTGGAATACTGCCCTGAGGCCCAGTCTCCGAAAGGGAAGGGATCATGCTCTGCTTCAGTATGTCACAGTACATGTTGGCATTCATGGTTCCCTCAATGAACAGTAGCTCCCCAGTGCTATCAGCATTCATGCAGGCCCAGACCATGACACTCCCACCACCATGCTTGACTGTAGGCAAGACACACTTGTCTTTGCACTCCTCACCTGGTTGCCACCACACACGCTTGACACCATCTGAACCAAATTAGTTAATCTTGGTCACAGGACATGGTTCCAGTAATCCATGTCCTTAATCAGGTTGTCTTCAGCAAACTATTAACAGGCTTTCTAGTGCATCATATTTAGAAGATGCTTCCATTTTGAACTTCCAGTAACCAGTATGAGGGAGTGTGAAAGCGATAACACAAAATCTAACACACCTGTTCTCTATTCACACCTGAGACCTTGTAACACTAATGAGTCACATGACACCGGGGAGGGAAAATGGCTAATTGGGCCCAATTTCTACATTTTCACTTAGGGGTGTACTCACTTTTGTTGCCAGCAATTTAGACCTTAATGACTATGTGTTGTGTTATTTAGAGGGGACAGCAATTTTCACTGATATACTACATTACATTGTAGCAAAATGTCATTTCTTCAATGTTGTCACTTGAAAAGTTATAATCAAATATTTACAAAAATGTGAGGACTAAATAATTATCCTAGGTCACACACTGTTTTAACAAGAGAAAACAATATCCACCAATCAATATCAGTACACATTTTATCTCATTCAAGATCAGTGCATGTAGTATTAATTCAACAGTATGCAACAAAAGACATTGGTACAGTAGGATCTGATCCGATTATTTAATGAGTTTGGTGGTGAACAATAACAGCACGGCTAAATAAGACAAACATAGATGGTTTTGTTCACAATAGAACCACATTTCCATTTGTAACAATTAGGCTCAGACATTACAGAAACATTTTACACGTAATAGCAACAGCATTATAAGGTAATATATATAGCTTTAAGTGGTTATAATATAAAGCATACAGAATACATTGTGTGGCTTGAGCAGATGCCAGTTCTTTTGAATATATTTCAGATGTACCGGTATTCGGTTAATGTTGGAGATTAATTAAGATTAACTAATTGTTGCATGTATAGAGTTTGGGGGGTTGTTTCTCACATCAGAGAAACTCACAGAGGAAGAGAGATGAGTAATTAAATATAGGTGTCCCCCTATAGACACAGGGTCAAACAAACAACTGTTTGTACCAAGCACCTTTTATAACAAAGATGGGGTCATAGTTAAGAGCTAATCAGACACATTTTTAGACCGAGATTCTGTAAGAATCATAAAATTCAATTTAAAAACAAACACTGTTAAACTACCTTGGCAGGGGCAATCACGCACGCACACTCACACATTCACAGAAAAGACATGCGATTGCAGTTCACAGGCGACTAGCCAATGCCAAAAAAGGTGTTCCTACATTTAACCAGTCAGTAATAACACTTCCAGCAGGTATATCAGATTGTATACCACAACTAATGATTGACTGCATGTGCAATCAGCTCCAAGCAGAAACATAGCAGTCTGAAGAAATGTTTTTAGTTGAACTTTCCAGAACGGACAGCTACTAATTCCACCTTAAAGTGTTACATAAGACTATGGACGCACCTCAGGTAGGACTAGTATGTCTTCAGAGCAGGGATCTCCAACCCTGGTCCTGGAGAGATACCATCCTGTAGGTTCATTTCAACTGCAAATAATGTAGCCTCATTCAGCTCCTCATCCAGCTAATCATTAGAATCAGGTGTGCTAAACTGAGGTTAAAGTGAAAACAGTCTGCATGGTAGCTCTCCAGGAACAGGGTTGGAGAACCCTGCTTTAGAGAACAGTTTAGGCTCTAAAACGTCATCACCTTCACATTGTGTTTTGAGTCAGAGAGTGGAAGACCTGGGAGAACATTCAGTTCAACCACTGTTCTTCCCTTTTAAAATTCACACGCCATCATCACAGGAGGTTCCACCCAGCTCCTCAGACGAACATGTCCATCACCCCCGCGTCTACATCTTCATTTGCATGTTTTCTTCCCATCTCCTCCACCTTGACCTTCTCATGCATCTGCCAGGAGTCCACGTCCTCTTCTCTCCCGATTGGCTCACCCCCACTGTTGCCGTGATCCCGCTGGGCGGAGCCTCCCTCCGTGGAGTAAACGCCCGAGTCCCCGCTACCATGGCGGCTGTGCCTGCCGCTGTCCTGATCCAGCCCTGAGGGGGGCGCTGTGAGCGGGGGAGAGGTGTGGACCTCCAGCAGCACCACCTCAGGGATCACGGTTAGCCTATCACAGCACAGCTCTGCCTCCGACTCCGGGGTGAGAAGGCGGGGCAGGTCCGAGCCAGAGGAGCCACAGAGATACTGGGGGATAAATCAAATAACTTCCTTGTTTACTGATCCCGAACGCACAGACATACCCCCACCCACAAATAGCCCCCACCTCGCACGTGTGTGTGTGTGTGTCTGTCTGAAATTGCGTGAATACCTTCAACAGAGGTGTGTGTGTGTGTGTGCGTGTGTGTGAATAGCCTACCTCCTGGATGTGTAAAGGCAGCTGGTTTGATGGGTAGAAGGTGCTTTTGAGAACCCGGCAGAACCTGAAGGCGATGTAGCAGGGTAACAAAACCAACAGGAAACACACCACCAGAGAGAGCAGAAAGTAGAGTAAGATCTGCCATGGCGGGGTGTCACCTGAGGTAAAGGATACAGTCACATTTACAATTTCCTTCTAACTAGAAAACCATTACTTTTAAAAGTAACCCTACCAGAGAACTGAGCATGTCTTACAAGAAGACACATTTACCTAATAATCAAGACTAAAATTTTTGGTTTTGCATTTCGTCACATGTAAAAAGACCTTAAATTTGCAACGTTATTAGATACAAATGTACATACATTGCTACACTTACAACAATATGATTTATATTATTTCCTCTCTTCTTTCAGCAGAAAGACTATTGCTGAGCCCTGGAACAAGATTTCACTAGTACATGCAGTTTCATCTGTCTCCTGTACACGTGACAAACAAAACGTGAGTCACATTCAACACAGCAACATTGCAGCTGTATTGAACCTGCCTGGGTTTGACAGCTTATTCAGCCCTCATCATCAAATATGCCCCAGCAACCATTCAGGGGGGAGAAAACATTTAGAGCTCTGGGAAGAAATTAAGACCACTGCTGATGTTTCTTTAATCAACCCCACTGAAAACCTCTGGAATGTGATCAAGAAGACGATGGATGTTCACGAGCCTTAGCCATCAAACAAAGCAGAGCTGATTGATTTCCTGTGCCAGGAGATGCATAGTCACCCAACAGCAATATGAAAGACCAAGACCAATATGAGAGCATGTCAAGATGCATGAAAGACACTTACTGTTATTATTTCACAATATTAATTTTACAAAATATTGATTTCTGAACTCTTCCTAAGTTAACACATTATAATTGTGTTGGTTATAAATGAAAATGAACTTATTTTCTTTGCATTATTCGAGGTCTGACTACATTGCATCTTTGTTATTTTGAACAGTAATCTTTTTTGTTCTGAATAACAATATACCTACGTATGCTTATTTGGGAGAAATTTGTCAGTACTTTATGGAATAAAACGATAATATTTATTTTACCCAAACACATACATATCAATAGAAAACCAGAGACAGGTTATTTTTTGCAGTAGTCTTAATTGTTCCTGTATATATATTTTGTTTGTGTTTTAATCTGCTGCTAAAGAATTGCTGTTTGGCAGTATTCTGTGTGTTGCGGGCCATGTAGAGTTGTGTTCGAAATAACAGCAGTGTGTTCAAATTGAGTAAAGCTCACAATCCCTGTAATATCTTTTATTTCCATACATGCAAATGCATTGGGAACACTGCACAGTCTATTCCAAATCAAAACAAAGAAATATCTATCAAATATGTGTTATTACTTTACAGAAAGTGACAAAAAAGGAATGTTAGGCTGTACAAAAAAACAGCAGTGTCTGCATTTCTTTTTACAAACTCTAAACTTGAACATTTAGCAGTCTTGTGAATCAATGTACTCATATCGAGTTGTATAACCAGGGCTTTTGAGATCTGCTTCACCTCTTATGTTGCATGTAGTGAGTCAACAAACTTCTGGCACCTGTGAACAGGTATTCCAGCCCAGGACGATTGGTCTACATTCCACAGTTCCTCTGCATTTCTTCGTTTTGCCTCAGAAATAGCATTTGATGTCACCCCTCTATTCAATTTATTTCCTCTTTGGTATAAGGCAACATGATCTCTTTAAATATTGTGGTGTATTCAAACTGATCAATGATCCCTGGTATACGATAAATAGGCCCGACACCATAGTATGAGAAACATCCCCATGTCATGATGATTGCGGCACCATGCTTCACTGTCTTCACAGTGTACTGTGGGCTGTCGCTTGAATTCAGTGTTTGGGGGTTGTCTGACAAATTGTCTGTGTCCCCTTAACCCAATGAGAACAATCTTGCTTTGATCAGTCCACAAAATGTTGTGCTATTTCTCTTCCGGCCAGTCAATGTGTTCTTTGGCAAATTCTAACCTCTTCAGCACATGTCGTTTTTTAAACAATAGGACAGGGGTCAGCAACTCTGGCCCTGTAGGGCCGAAACAGATTTTTTATTTTACCTAGTAGTTAATTGCAATCACCTGCTTTCCCAGGTAAAAACCAGTCCCTTATTAGAAAGAGAGAACAAAAATCATAAGTGACGTGCGTTGCTGACCCCTGCAATAGGATTTTGCGGAGGCTTCTTACCGATGTTTTTTTCCTGGAACATCAACACTGTTCTATTGCCTAGAGGAGTGGTTTTAAACAAACTGGTTAGTCTGGTTCCCGTAACTGTTTCAATAGAGATGTATTCCTGCACTTTGTAGACTTTCACATTGGTGAGAATAATAGGCTTCCTCTTTCAGAGACCAGCATATAAAGCTGTAAAACTTTATTCATTACAATTTTTTTTAATAAACAATTTATATTGGATAATGCTTACCTGCAATATGAGATTCTGTGTTGCACACAAAATCCCCACATAAAATGCATATTACCAAAGATGGAGCCATGCATGCCTTTTGAAACACTAGATGCACCACTCTAGAAGCACAACTATATTTTCCTCATAACAATTCTGTTCAAATGGCAAACTACGAATAAGCAATTAAAATTGCTTCACTCAGTGATATTTTCATATAGCCTAATATTTGTAAAATTATAGGTCCATACATTAGAATTCTCAAGGAAACGTGCATATTGAATTTCATCATACCGATTTGAAATCGGAACTTTTTTCTAACAGCCTGAAATTAAAACGCATTAAAATTCTGTTTTTGTTTCAGCTTTATTTACACACTCTGTTTTAACATGTTAAGGATCGGGCTCTGATTGTGAAATTCTGCCTAAAAAACATACCCAATGTTAACCTCTTGTTACACTGAACCTGAAGCAAGTACAAGTATGTTCTTAAAAGAAAATAATTTTTTGGATATGTAAAATGTATTTCATTTAAATGTACACAATGAATATGGCAATAGGTGAAATAAAGAAAATGCATAATTATTTTTTGGTTTTATTTTTCTACATCCTCTTTCAAAAAGAACTCTACAGCCATATATTGAGATAGGGTCCTGGAAACACTTCTAATTGTGTCCCCTAATAGATGACGAGATATGTTTAAAGGTTTAGAGCAATATAGTGTAGAGCCAATGAGCTATAGCTTTGTGTAAAAGTATATTTTTTAACATACATATTTTTCAACATGTTGACGTTTTCATCCGGGTCATAAAACAGAATACAAGTGTCTTTGTTCAAATATGTCTGGCATAATTTCAGTTTATATGGAGGATCTTGGTCATTTATAACATCTGCTTCAATAAGGATTACGATTTGACATATTACAGACACTGCTGACAGTTTTCATGAGCGTCTTTCGTTCGTATGAAAAGGTGTGGAAATTAGTATGATTACACCTATGGGATCCCTATGGGACAATAAAGACTATCACCTAAATTCGGCCCCACGACTCATAAACAAAATACTTAGTTTGTTTCCAGATACATTCTGTAATGTTGCTGTCCTGAATCCCAAGTAAAATCTGACATTACTGGGACTCAGATGATGAAAAAGAACTTTACGACTCCACATACTATATTTCTATATGTTATTTCATCAATGTGGTTCAAAGTCAAAGTCAAAGTTGTTTATTTGTCATATGCATCAAATGACATCACATCATCCTATGCAGAGAAATTGGCTATACTCTGCTTGCAGAATTGCTTTGTTTACAGGATGCATAGCTAAACTTATCACCCAAAGTTTTAAATTGAATAGCTATAGTAAAACTGAGATAATCACCAGAATGTAATTATCCTAAGCTTTGTAAGATATAGGACATGTACAGATATAGGACATGTACAGATATAGGACATGTACAGTCATATGCAAAGGTTTAGGCACCCTTGACAATTTCCATGATTTTCAAATCATTGGGTGTTTGGATCAGCATTTTCATTATGATTTATCAAATAACTGAAGGACACAGTAATATTTTGGTAATGAAATTAGGTTCATTGGATTAACAGAAAATGTGCAATATGCATCTAAATGAAATTAGACAAGTCCATAAATTTTGGCACCCTTGTCATTTTGTTGATTTCAATACCTGTAACTACCTAGCACTGATTAATTCAAAAACACAATTGGTTTGGTGAGCTCATTAAGCCTTGAACTTCATAGACAGGTGCATCCAATCATGAGATATTTAAGGTGGCCAATTGCAAGTTGTTTTATCTCTGACTCTCCTCTGAAGAGTGGCAACATGGGGGCCTCAAAACAACTTTCAAATGACCTGAAAACAAAGATTGTTCAACATTATTGTTTAGGGAAAGCTATCGCGGACATTTAAGCTGTCAGTGTCCACTGTGAGGAACATAGTGAGGACATGGAAGACCACAGGCACAGTTCTTGTTAAGGCCAGAAGTGACAGGCCAAGTAAAATATCAGAGAGGCAAAGGCGGAGGATGGTGAGAACGGCCCACAGACCACCTCCAAAGATCTACATCATCATCTTGCTTGCTGCAGATGTTGTCACCATCATGTTTATTTTTGTTATAGCTATTGTAAGAGACATTAACTAGATTCCTGAGATTTTAAGCTTTGTAAACATATGTATTTAGATATGTTACCTAAAAATTGTAATTGTGTACTGTGATTCTAGTCCAGTTTCTTTTTTTGGGGAAAATGTCCCTCAGGCGGGACACTCAAGTAACATTCAAGTAACAAAAAGGCAACAATTCTGTAACGTAATTTTTTAAAACTAGGATAACAGTTGGATAAGTGATCACTCCCATGATTAATACTTTGTAGAGCCACCTTTTTCTTTAATTATGGCCATCAGTCTGTTTGGATATGTCTCTATTAGCTTTGCTTACATAGATTGGTGAATATTTGCCCATTCTTCAGAACAATACAATTCTTCAGTAAAAGTTTGGTAACATTCCAGGCATTATCAGTGGGTTGATTAACGAGATACACACTTGGTTCCATTAGCGCCTGCACTAAGCCATTCGGCTGATAGCGCTAACTCGACCAATGTTATAAAAACGGAAAAAAGCTTATGGGGGGTTGTTTGGCTCGAGGTCAAGATGCAAAGGACCCTACAGTTATAATACTCCGAACCATCACTTTAATGACTTTGAAATCCTTCCCCTATTTTTGTCCCAGAACCCTTTTGAAAGCACCTTTCCAACCATGGTGTATTCTTAGCGTTACCATGCACTACTAGTAATGGACTCATCATGGTTATTTTAATACAATAATCACAAATAATAATTGATGTAATGTTGGGAACAATTAGCATGGTGTGTGATCTGGGAAGTGATGGGTTGTATCTGAGGAAACCAGGTATTTCACTAATTAAATTTTTTTAATTGTTCAGAATTTTAGTAAATGTTATTTTCACTATGATGTCAAGGGTAATAATGACTTATTACTGCTGGCAAGAGATAGATTTAATTTATTTGAATTTCAAGTGTGAAATGTGACAAAGGTAAGGATTTTCACAGGGTGTAAGGATTTTCTGTATGCATGTAATTTCTGTGGTATCCAGGGCACACTTGTGACTTACAGTGTCTTCCTGGTTAAATAAAACATTTGAAAACCCACGCTCCATATCGGTGACCTTTACAAAAACCTGCACAGCAGAATTTCTTGAACAAAGGTACAGGTTAACACAACATAGTATTTTATGTCCATAAGTGGGTCCTACCCTCAGTCTGCATGCACTTTGCTGCTGTATATCTGCTGCTTTTGTTGTAGTAATCGTAGCATGACTGGACCATCACGCAGTACCGGGTCCAGGCTTCCAGCTCGGGCAGCGTTACTAAGGTTATCGAGGTCTGGATTTCTTTAGGCTTCCGACCCTGAACAAACAAAATGAGATCAGACATGCAAACAGTTCAGGGCCCAATAATGTGACAATCTTATACAATTGTGGGTTCACACTCAACTCTATTCCTGCATACACCCCATCCTCCTAACGTTTCTCCTCAGATCTACTCAATGGATAGACAATTTTGTCAAAGCTGCGAAAATCACAATAAATTGACAAGTATGGAGATAAAGATGTTTCCACCAATGGTTAGTTAAGGAGTCTGACATGTTACTGGATCGATTCCTGAATGATCCAAATGTTGTTGTGTTCTTGAGCAAGGCACTTTACCCTAAGTTGCTCCAAGTGGATGTCCCTGTACTTGCTGAAAGTCGCTCTGGATAAGAGCGTCTGCTAAATGACTAAAATGTCAAATGTAGTACCATAGCCCCCCGGAGTACCACAGGGACTGGCACTGGCCCCACAGGCCTCACAAAATGACCGAGGGGAATATGGAAAAAGGGTTTGGATATCCATCTGAATTGTATTTGAATGCGGTGGCTCCAAATTTGAAAACCAAACTACCTTTTTGAATACAAACCAGTGCCCTGCGCCGACACAAAAACAAAGACACAGCAGGGACACAGGTGTGATCTTTTAACGTTGAGGTTTGGACTGTTACACAACACATTGTGGTTTCAGAGTTCTTTCCAGCAGTCACACGCTGGAAACAGAAAAACCCAGGTGTCGTTAGGAAACAGAAAAATGAGGAAGTGTGAGCTGGAAGAAAAAATAAAAACTGTTCTTCAAAACGTTTTAAACTTTCCTCTGAGATGCTGTGTAGAACAACGCCTCCTGGTTATGCTTTCTGTTCAATTTATCATCAACAACTGACACAGCTGTTTCTTTTTAAGCTTAAACAATGCCTCTGTTGAGCTTTTTGTTTTGATATAATATATACATTAACATTTTTATTATAAAACAAAATGTTTGCTGCATAGAAATAGAATGGATAGAAAGACCATTGAGCTGCTTGGCGTGGTCATTCGATTGGTACACAACAAATTGGCGATTGTTGTTAGTTGTCACGGCGACAACACGCGAATCGGATTAATGTGGAAGTAGGCCGATAGATCTCATTTTTGCAGTGGAATGGTACACGTAAAAATGGCTGCCGCTCTGACCATTCTGCTACATTGATTTGAATTGGAATGGCGTTTCTAATCATTCCACTTCTATGTTTTTTTGTATACTTTTTCCTGCAGAAAGCAGACACAAACTTCTGAGCCCAGTACCTGCGGGTCCTCAGCCTGGCTCCAGTACTGGATCCGGTAGTACAGGCTGAAGATGACGTCGCTCATGGAGCCATTGGTGCTGGTCAGGGGGGGAGAGATGGACACGTCCAGCAGGTTACCAGCAGGAGTCAGCTCCACCCTGGATGGAGGACCCAACGCAGCTAGACAGGGCACAGGTAGAGATATGAAGCATATGCCCATAAGTAGTCACAACACGCAAACGTCGTCAAATAATAAAAACTATTATGTAAATAATAATGATGGCAGTATCGTTGTCCTATTTTAAAGTATATGCATTTGTGAAATGGAGATCATTAACCCTGAAATACTTCTTGTTTGGAGAATTGATCTTGGTGAATGATAAGATTGTTGATTATAATATGCATCCAATTTAGTACATAAGAATGTGGTGAGAGTGGACAAGTGCTGGATATTCATCATTTTCAGATTTGTAACTGTAGGGTCACTTTCAGGATTTCAACTCTCTACTTGATATCTAGTACTACTTCATACCTAGTTGTGATATCTACTTGATATCTAGTACTACTTCATACCTAGTTGTGATATCTACTTGATATCTAGTACTACTTCATACCTAGTTGTGATATCTACTTGATATCTAGTACTACTTCATACCTAGTTGTGATATCTACTTGATATCTAGTACTACTTCATACCTAGTT
>JACXGM010021923.1:6641-17099 GCA_016801145.1 Umbra pygmaea | reverse complement strand
ATAACACAGTGTCTCTATAACACAGTGTCTCTATAACACAGTGTCTCTATAACACAGTGTCTCTATAACACAGTGTCTCTATAACACAGTGTCTCTGTAACACAATGTCTCTATAACACAGTGTCTCTATAACACATTGTCTCTCTCTCTATAACACAGTGTCTCTATTACACAGTGTCTTTATATCACAGTGTCTCTATCACAATATCTCTATATAACAGGATCTCTATATCACAGTATCTCCATAACACTGTGTCTCTATTTAATAGTATCTCTATATCACAGTATCTCCATAACACTGTGTCTCTATATCATAGTATCTCTATATCACAGTATCTCCATAACACTGTGTCTCCATAACACTGTGTCTCTAGCACAGTATCTCTATATCACAGTATCTCCATAACACTGTGTCTCCATAACACTGTCTCCAGCACAGTATCTCTATAACACTGTCTCTCTCCAACACAATGTCTCTACAGAAGAGTATCTTCCACTGCAGTCATAGATAATGGATTATCCAGACCCTGGCCCCACACGGATGTTTCCCAGAGAGCGCTGTGTGAGTCTGGGGAGAGAGGAGAGAGGGCTCCTGTGAGAGGAGGGGAGATGGATGTGGAAATGGTAGATGCTTGGCTGTGAGTGTCTGGGGAGACGGCCCCAGGGAAAGATGGGAGATGTAGGAGCTCCGCACCTCAGGGGAACGAAATGGCTCTCTGAGGTGGAGATGGATTGAACTGGGCTCTACTCCATCTTCCCAGGCCTCCTTGGCTCAGACTTTCACACTGCTTGTTTCACCTGTATGTGGAGATCATTCAGTTCACCGTGCACATGTTACAGAAGATAATAAATAAATAAACACAATACAGACAAAAGTTAGAGAGCAGGACTGAATTCACTAGCCAATTATTTGTCCTGAAACACCACATGGCTCAGTCCAATCCTGAACTCTGGAGCGAGGAAGAGGGTTTCTGATGTCGTCCATCCAGTTGGCTCCATGCAGGCTGGAAGAACAGCTTCACCGGAGAGGCTGTGTTTGGCAAGAAGGATTTGGGGGAATTGTGGGAGGCTTCGGGAGCAGGGAGAATGTGGATGTACCGTTTTCCTCTCAGAACTTGTCTGTCCAGGTGTTGGTAGTTTATATACGTTCTTATGAATTGTGTTTATGATAAAAGTGGTTCTGGATGTAGTCGGTAATCGTCTTAGTAATCAACGTGGAACAGCCCGTCTGGGTGTGATTGGGCAATGAGGTCTGTGCAGAGGAGGAGGGGCTAGCTCTTGGCCGACTCCCACGAGGGCAGAACCGAAAGTCCGGTTCACTCTCCATCTGCTGGCGGCGTGGCACTTTAGGAGACTGGAGCTACCGAAGACTCTCATCTTCTCCTGGGGAAGTTTTCTGGCCAGGTGTGGATACTGTTCCTGAGGCCCTGAGCTTCACTGTGTTACTTGAGAGAGTGAGCAGTCCTTCACTTGGGATGTGGGGGGTCCATCTGCTCAAGGTGTTGCTCCACATCAGTCCAAAGAGCACAGAGAATCTCACCTGCTCTCAGAGAATGTTTTATCGTGCATCCAGGTGCTGTAAGACTTTCCAGAATTAAGATTCAGCTTTCCTGTTATTCATCACATGCATTGTTGCCGTGGAGAGGAGTCCCAGGGTGTGGGGACTTTCTGGAGTACTTAGGGTTGCTTTAATTGCAATTTAAGTTTTCCTTATTCTGCTCAGGGATTTAAATTAAGAACCCTTCAATTTCTGTCCTTGTTTTCTGACTGACAAGACACTTCGCTACAGTACTTCAAAGTTATGGTTACTTTCATGTGCTATTGTGCTGAACATGACAAGACGTGTATCTTAAGGGGTGCACACTTGTCACCTTTCAGTGAAATGTAGTATTTTTACTTCAAAATAGGCCATCCACTTGAATTGTGTAGATCTGCAATAAAGATATTTGGTTTGTGTGTGGGGGGGGTCTACGTCTCATCTAAGCGTTCTGCGAGTAGTTTTAGTTTTGTGAATCTACTTTACTTTGTGTAGATATTTTCCCTGTTGGGCCACCCTGTGTCAGACATGATGTGCAAGCTAACACGTCTTGCTGTCTGCTCTCGTGCTCTTTTGGCTAAACTGCACTGCTGCTGGAGAGACCGTCTCATCTCACAAACTCAA
Organism: Umbra pygmaea; assembly: GCA_016801145.1. Classification (NCBI taxonomy): domain Eukaryota; kingdom Metazoa; phylum Chordata; class Actinopteri; order Esociformes; family Umbridae; genus Umbra; species Umbra pygmaea. The sequence continues at coordinate 14,938 of JACXGM010021923.1, read as the reverse complement.
AAATAACTTTCCGCTGCTTCAGGCAGCTAGCTACACTTCTACACAACGATGAACACACTGACGTCAAGCAGTCATCTTAGCTAGGTTTCTTGTAGCTTGCTAAGGTAGCTAGCTAAGTTAGTGTTGCACCCTTGAAATAACTACTTTAGACTATTTGCATTCTCTTGCAAACTTTGTAAAAGACAAATGAGAAATGTTGGTGTTGGTTTGCATCATGAGTTTGATTATACGGATGTATTAGCCAGGCTACTTTCAACTGACCCAGAAAAGAAATGTCACACCCTGCTATATTTATTTTTATAAAAAATTGAGCAAAATCAAAGCATGCCTTGGGCAAGAACATGCCAGTGTGGGATATATAGATGTCTATCATCTTATTTTTAGGCGCTTGTACCGCATTTACGGTAAAATAAGTGAACAAGTAATGGACTATCACAGGCAGAGAGTGGCGCTAGAGCGTTTAAAATTGTCTGAAAATGTAGTCACATTCTACTGTGTAATACTTGATCTGATCACAATGTTTAGTGAATATTATTGTATACAAACAGGCATAACATTTGTTAGATATTATTGTATTCAAACACACCTCACTTTTTTTAAGAGAAACTCACAAACATTCAGAGACTGTACCCGCAAATACACAAATGTGGTTGTGTACTCTGTGCTTCAAAAAATACTGATGATTTTCCCAGACATCTTCACAGAACATATAATATGTTGTTTAACCTCTTAGCATGCAGTATCTTGCCTGCGGGAGATTCCCCCCCTAAAAAAAAACAACTGGAATAGAATCATAGTTCACAAGTCCAATTTTTAGGTTATATATACATGTTATATATCTACAGAAACTTAGACACTCGGGAATGTAGCAAATGTTCATTTTACACTAGCTATAATAAAAACAATAATTTCCCCTTATAATGTGAGCTACGAGCCTTGTACACATGTGCCTCAAATTAATAAACAAGGCTAACACCCTGATTTTTTGGGTTGTATATAAATGTCTTATATGTCCTTAAAGCTTAGAATCTTGGGATTCTAGCAAATAGCTCGGTTTTAGTGTAGCTATAAAATTCACAATGTTACGACAACTTAATGTCAGCTACGCATCTTGAAAACAATTACATTTTAATTATGTTAAACTTTTACTACAAAATATAGTACTTACAGTAATAAATCCTTCTTTTTGTCATCAAAAGGTCCCAGCAATGACATAAAGCATAGTTTTCCCAGGTAAAATCCATCTCGTTATGTGAAAATTGCAATTTCTTGACCGGACCGTTACTGAATGTATACATAAATAAATGAAGAACTTAGTGTATTTGAACCGCTGGGCTGCACATCTGAACTAAAGACGTATGTGAAAAGTGTCAAACAGCTCAACAATTTCGGCATATACGTCATCCTTATGAAACAGAGATCTTGAAAATTTGCAAGATTAACAATTTTAACTGAAGATTGACAGAGATCCTTTAAGAAAGAAATTTGTTGTTCGTCTCACGACCCGGATGCAAATGTCATCACGGTGCATTTTTTCTAAATTAATACTTTTACAAAAAATGCAACAGCTCATTTGCTGTTCATTCAATCACTCTAAAATGTTAGACATATGTGGCCAGCCCCTAAGCAATATGATTTGAATTGCTTCCAGCACCCTATCTCATTATACAGCTTTGTAGGGTTCTTTCAAAGAGGATGTAGAAGAATAAAAACAGAAAATAAGTATGCATTTTCTTTATTTCATATTGTTCCATATTCACTGTGTATATTTATTTGAAATTAATTTTCACATCCAAAAATTTCTAAGTCTTTTATTTAACAAAAAATCAACCATATGTTTGTCCTTGCCTCAGGTCCAGTGTATCAAGAGGTTAACTTTGGGTATGTTTTTTAGGGAGAATTTGTCAACAAGGGGGCGATCCTTAAGTAGTTATAGCACCCTTTTTTCAGGCAAGAGGTTATGGGTTGGAATACTGAGGACTGATATTTTTTGTGGAGATTAAACAAACTAACACATTTAAGAACACACAATTTTATACATTTTTCAAGAACAAACTAATTTAATAATAAGGTTTTGGTCAGCCGATACATTTTTATAAAACACAGGTGCAACTAACATCTCTTTTAACTAATAAAGCAAGATGTTTACGCAAATAGAATTTGCTGTATCACTTAATCCCGGGCCTGAGTATTTAAAAGGCTCCAATCCAGCCACGGTCGGTGGATCTTAATTGGGGGTCCCGGGCTCGCATTATGTTTGTAACTGGAGTGACTGGATCTTACTTGTGGATGCCGGGCTCACATTACCGTCCGGACAGGGGGAAATGGAACGGTATGACCCAATGAGTTTGATGCGCTACACATTTCAGTCCCGAACGTAATGTGAGCCCAGCACAATGGAATGTGTGCAAATCAAAACAACAATTGGTTTTGTTCGTTGCGCACCATTCCATTCACTCTGGTTCCGAGCGTAATACGAGCCCGTCCTCCCCAATTAAGATCCACCGACCACGGCTGGTCCCCACTGATGATTTGACATGTTTGATGAGGGGATGTAAATGTGTTTTCACCATTCCAAACAGACTCACAAACAATGTTCAGAGGTCAGCGAGAGAAATACAATTACAGTGAAATAAAGTTAGTAACATGATAAACACAAAGCTCACTGTTGTAGTTTGACCTTTATTGGCATGATAATAAAATTCCAAATATGGTTTAATCTAAAGATATCTGTGGAAAACCTCAGAATTAGTTTGTGGACCACAGAGTACACCCGCATTTGTGTATTGATGCAGGTAAGATCTTTAAAAACTGCTTTTTGGTGATGTCTCTTTCAATACAGTAAAATGTAAAACTCTTTAATGATAAAGGTAAACGCTATGTTAAGCAAGTCAAATTATAAATGGCTGTGAGCCAAACACCGCTTTGGATTAACAATTATTGTGCAAACTGATGCTACCTGGTGGCCAAAAACTGTACTTAAAAACAAACCCTGCGGTAAACCAGTATGTATCACTATTTACTGACAAGATAAGACAAAAGGCATCTGTATTGTGAGAATTTGATTATAAGACTATATTTACATTATTAATTGAAAATTGTTTACACTGAACATAGTGCTGTGTTCAGGGTTCTAACTTAGCATATTGCCATGTTGTACTAAATTACATTTTATTCCCGTATTCCCTTATAGTTTAATGTATGGCACTTACTTTGCATAATAATAGTACTCCGGAAAGCGCAGTCAGCTGCATTTAAACATAATGTAAAATGTTAATATTGCTGCAGTGCCTTCTATGAAATTATGGCCACACAATGCTGAAGCGTTAGCATTTGGAATCAATGCTGGTGAACAGGATCAGTTTAATGTTTTGATGTCATACCTTAGTGATAGATATAAAGACTATCGCACATCCACTTGTTTTGGTGCAGGACAGAAAAATCAGAATATGTAAAGAGAACAAATGTCCACAACTCAGAATTGCTCCTGTGTAATTTTAATAAAGAACGCACAGAGAAATTCTGAGTTGCGGACATTTGATGTCATACCTTACCATCACACTCCTGGACTGATCACGGTTGGTGAGTCTAGACACTCACCATGGCCCCGTTCCATGTTTTATGTGCTGTCTATCCAGACTTTCCATGACATCATTTCATCCTCCTATCGATCACCGTCTCATACAGTCAAACGTGCACAGCTGTCATCGCTTCATCCATCAGTACTGGTACTTAGTTCCTGTCATCGTCTGTGTTTACTGTTAATTGAATTTACAAATGTGTGTGTGTGTGTTAGGTGCCGTTGTTGTTTGATATTCATCATATTTTGGCTCACTGAAGCCTATTTGTTTTAATTAAGTATTTTTTCAATTAAATACTTGTTTGATTTACAGCTCCTTGCGTTTGTGTCCACGTTCCTCCGTCCAGTCTGACTACACGTTACACTTGCACACAGAATGCTTTCAGGGTGTGACAATGTGGGCTTTCTTAATTTGGGTGACCTGTGAGAGGCATAAAATAACATTTTGGTCCACCGGCCACTGTGACATTAAGATTTAGAATATATACAGTCTACGAGGTGAATATAGAATGCATGTGATTTATATGCGGTATACTGCTGAATTTTTCTAGAAATTTTGTGACTGAATAAGGGCTGGATGTTACCATGATTAAGGGACAACAATTTCTGTGCCGGAAGTATCTCGATCATTCGCTATTGGAATAGATTATAATAGACTAGACTGTAGAAATTGTAGTTAAATTAATGTAACATTTTAAAACCACTGTGGAAATACTGTGGAAACAACCACATACATTTTTGGATATTAATAATAATAATCGTATTATAATAAACTGGAATTATTCTGTCATGCTGCATTTTGGTAAACTAATGCGCCCAATGTTGCTGTCATTCTGTGTGAGGTAAAACTAATTCATAGTATACCTAAACATCAGAAATATGTTGAAAACATCTATGGTTTTTACAGTGTTGTAGTAAGGAGATTTGATGAATAAAACAAAGAACTGACAAAAATGTTTTACGATAATTTCATTCAGGCCAGGCCTGGCACAATCCACCAGTGAACATACACAATCTATCTATAATCTAGAAACCCTAACTGTAATTCAAATTTAATTAGAACCAATAAAATGTTCTCAGCATTTCTGTTTGTATTCTGGTCTTATAAGGAATGTAGATACATAAAGATAGTCTCACAAACACAAACAGCCACACACAGGCTATACAAGCATGCGGGGAAGCCCCTTTCATCTCTTCATGGGAAATGGAAACGATCTGGAAGAACTTGTCCATTTTTTATCTGATGTGATGTGTGTCGATACTGATGCATCTTGATTTCACTTGCAATCATGCCTAACCCACACTTCAAACAGTGTGTAAATGCATGCCTTATAGTTAGTCAAATTTATTTATACTGTAGTTTGTATAAACTGACTTGTTCCTGGTTTCTGATAATTGATTGGCTTCTCCATTAAGGTTGCCAAGGTGATATCCATAGGAACATCTATGATACCCAGAATTCAAACCTCTAATGAAACACTCTCTGAGAATCCATGTTACTGCAGGTCGGTTCCAGATAAACTACAGTCCTTAGAGCCGTCTGGACACTAAATATGACTGACAGTTTTGTTCCTGTCTGTTTTCACCCTCCCAGGTTGTTGTTCACTGGCCACAAAGCGGCCCTGGCTTACTGCACTCCTTGACCTCCTCTTCTTTGTATTCCTTCATATTCGTCATCACTGTTTGTTTCACAATTTCAGGCAATATTTACAACTATTTAGTCCTGTATGTTCTAAAGAACGTGAATTTAGGTGCCCTAGAGCTAAAATGGGTCCCTGCTCAGGACTATTTCTCTGAATTGTCTAGGTTTGTATTTTTTCTCTTGTTCTCCTGGGTCTAGAATGCACACCCTGCAAACACATTAGACTTCACCATATAGCTCTGGTTTGATTGACAGCTCTGTCAATGGAATTCCCTCTACGTTGGCAAACCATATGTCATACACTTAATGGGAATTTCCTGCCTGACACTTGGAAAGGGTATGCCTTGAGAACACATCAGGTTTCAAGCTAACTACGGTTAGACAATGATTCTACTTCATCTACTTGATTGTGCTGATCATATAAATAATATACTACACATCTGGACTAAAGTGGTGGGCCTAAAAATAGTTTTGCAATTACGAAAACCAAAGACTATCATTAAAACCACAGCAGATATGCATTATGTAGTGGTTGTCTTCCTCTCTTCCTTTACTCAAACTGACTCTAATGTCATCATCCCTCTAGTCCTCCTGACTCTATCCTCATCCCTCTACTCAACCTTACTCTATCCTCACCCCTCTAGTCCTCCTGACTCTATCCTCATCCCTCTATTCCTCCTGACTCTATCCTCATCCCTCTAGTCCTCCTGACTCTATCCTCATCCCTCTAGTCCTCCTGACTCTATCCTCATCCCTCTAGTCCTCCTGACTCTATCCTCATCCCTCTAGTCCTCCTGACTCTATCCTCATCCCTCTTGTCCTCCTGACTCTATCCTCATCCCTCTATTCCTCCTGACTCTATCCTCATCCCTCTATTCCTCCTGACTCTATCCTCATCCCTCTTGCCCTTCTGACTCTGATATCATCATCCATCTTTTAGTCCTCTTTTCATCAACCCTGTGACTCCTCCTGACTAATGTTATCTTTCCTCTACTCCTCCTGACTGTGATGTTCTCCTCCGGCGTTGGTGAGAAGGGTTTTACAGCTTTACAACTTGAGGACTTTTTATGATGTTTCACTATGATTGATACAGGGCCATCAGGGGGGGGGGGGGGGGGTCTCAGAGTCTGATAATGTGGATTTCTAGCTCTCTGTCTGTTCCTGTTTGACAGACGATCCATCACACACATCCAACAGGCTTAACCATAATATTACACACACACACACCTCGAGGGGCGGGACTTCACCCATGGGCCTGACCAACCAGGAAGCAGGACACACATCAACTGGCAAGGAACACGACAGAATGGGAACACAAATCCACCCTATAAGACAGTTAGGTCTCCTACTATAGAGAACAAGACATAAACGGCTCCCTAGCTGAAACTAGCGGGAAGTGTGTGTTTGTTTGTGTGCGTGTTTGTTTGTTAGTGCGTGTGCATATTTCGGGTTTATTCCTGTGTGTATGTGTGTGTCATAGGTGGGATGATGTATCTATCTTTGTATCTGTAGCGGTGTTATGAGACACATAGAAACATAAGCTAATTTATTCCAGGCTGAGGAACTTTCTGTCAATATTTACGAGCAGCTTTTGCTACGATGGCCAAATAACCCAAGCAGCACTGGAACCGAAAGCCACTAGATAATGTAGAATTGGAAAGAGGAATGTTTGGCATATCTAAACAATTAACACAAAAAAACCTGAAGTTATACAATTTCAAGAGCTGTACAGATAGTCTGGCTGTCTCCATTAGTACTGTGTATCTAGTGTGGATTGGATGGTTATCCTGGGGAGAAATTATTATTACTATTATTACTATTATTATTGTTATTATAATTATTTATTTTTTATTATTATTATTATTATTATTTAGTATTATTATTATTATTATTATTTCTGTGATTTTTCCTGATTTTTCTCACCACAATTTTCACCCTACTCCTCCTAAACTCCCCGACATATGCGGATGGTGAACGGCGCTCACATGGTTCATCCAACCACAAGTCACCAAGCTGCTCGATTGTTTTCGCACTGCTCATCCAACAAGGAACCTTTAGTCAAATAATGTACAGGATGATTACGTTCACCAACTATACTTTCACGATTAAACTTCCAGGCACCTGATCTGCACACATTTCAAATTATCCATTTCAAATCCTTGGGCTGGAGGTCCGGGGAAAACCGGAGAACCCATAGTCAGGCTCGAACCACTGACTATCATAACATAGACTGTCCTGCAATTTAGCAACGTAGCCCACTACACGACGCGGACCCGCTGACCTGGGAAGATAGAGGACAGGTTTCATGTGATTGCGAACAAGTAAACTCATGCTGATCATGAAAGAAACACACGGGTGGTTTTCCGATTGTCACACATATTTGCATGATGTTATGCAGATCTTTATTGCTAACTAGCTAGCATATAGTCTGTGGTCTGCTAGCTTTCAAATTTAGTCAGTAACCCCACCGTGCATAATACCAGCAAGCCTATGGCCTTGTGCATTTATGAAGAACCCCCTGTGGAGAAGTTAAGTACCCCTGTGGGTCCAACAGCCCAGGTTGGGAATCACTGCAGTGGTTGTCTCTCAGATTAAGGGTTGGACGATGCTCCACGGCCTCTGCCCTCTAATAGACAGATCACAAATAATATTTAGATAAGAAAATACCCCAACGGAAATATCCTCTCTATACCCCATTCACTATATATGGCAGTTAGTTGTGGGTTGTTAATAACTCAACTATATTTACCTCGCTCAGTGGCCTGGTCTCTCACTCTTGTTGCAGCAGAATTCAGCCAGACCTGCAAAGATAAAAAAAGGTTCTGGATTTCTCGAAATGCAGCACTGTATCAACTGGGCCCTAAACAGTACACATGGGATTTGGTCAGACATACACAGCTGTATTTGCAAAGTGTTCAAGTTGCCTGTTTCAATATTAGCAAGTTACTATTGATGAAATCTACTGTGTGCCTAGACAGTAGTGATTTGCTAGCTGTTGGTGTGTGTATGTGTGTGTGTGTGTGTGTGTGTGTGTGTGTGTGTGTGTGTGTGTGTGTGTGTGTGTGTGTGTGTGTG
>JACXGM010021922.1:0-17001 GCA_016801145.1 Umbra pygmaea | reverse complement strand
GGTGTGATGGAGGTGAGGTTGTATAGATGGACGGTGTGATGGAGGTGAGGTTGTTTACATGGATGTTGTGACGGCGGTGAGCTTGTTTAGATGGACGGTGTGATGGAGGTGAGCTTGTTTACATGGATGGTGTGATGGAGGTGAGCTTGTTTACATGGACGGTGTGATTAAGGTGAGGTTGTTTAGATGGACGGTGTGATGGAGGTGAGCTTGTTTACATGGACGGTGTGATGGAGGTGAGGTTGTTTAGATGGACGATGTGATGGAGGTGAGGTTGTATCGATGGACAGTGTGATGGCGGAGCTCTGCCTAGGATGCTAAAGACCACTTCACTCCACTGAGTGATAGAAAGAGGTGGAGTGAGAGAAAGAAGCAGATGTGGTGGATGACAGTGTGGTCGTCTAATGGCTAGCAGACTTCAGGAAACACAAATGAACTTTTTAGTCAGAGATTTGTAGCATGACATAATTTCGATGTATGCTATAGAATGATGTAGTACAGCTCATGTAAAGGGTTAGGGTTCAATGGCTCCGGTTTAGACAGATAGACTGAGCTGGAAGGCCTGGTGGACTTTGTGGTTACCCCTAAAATATGGTTCCCACTAAACAGAATCTCCCTCTTTAATTAAGTTTCTAGAGGCTTCTCTCTTCACTGTGTTGCTTTGTGGGAATAGACCCAAGCGGTCGGCTGTGATCTGGAGGCTTCATCCGCTAATTAACCATCCCCATGGATGATAAACTGTCCCATCATCATCCTAACAACCCAGTGTGGTCATCCTCGCATCTCTCACTCCCTGGATCCAACGTTCCTAGTTTTTTTTCTCTGTCTCTCTATGTATATTTTCTATACCTCTCTATGTATGTTTTTCTATACCTCTCTATGCATGTTTTTCTATACCTCTCTATGTATGTTTTTCTATACCTCTCTATGTATGTTTTTCTATACCTCTCTGAATCTCTCTCTCCATACATCTCTTTGTGTCCTTGCTGTTGTAGGAAAATGTCTGGCAGCTTTTCGCCATTTCGGTTGTTTACGCCTCTTCGGTACTGCTGGCTAATGGTTTCCACTCCACTGTCTGAATTGACACCCTTTAAGAACCACGGACAATCCTTTACCCTCTGTAGAGATGTGGGGTTGATGCAGGAAATGCCTCTATCAGATTTCTCCATGGATCCTGCAGTGCCCTATTTTGGACTGGAGCACTAAGGGAAGTGTACTTCATAGGGAATAGGGTGATATATGGGCAGGCCCCAAAGAAGGCAGAATACTTCCATCCTATGAGGAGGGTTTGGATGAAAGACAGCACCAATCAGAACACCCAGGGTCATCCAAGGTAGCAGAAAACTGTCTTTACTTTCAGGCACGTGGAAAGACGCTGTAAGCAGAGCTCCCAGGTCTTTTCATGTTCTACTGTTCACAAAGAGGCAGCCAGGTTGGTCTGGAGTGAAGGAAGAAAGATGCTAGATAGAAACTGGGTCTTTAACAAGATATAGGGGTGGCTACACGTGGTGTTGGGATTGGTTCAGGGGAATAGGGGTTGTTCTTGTAACAATGGTTTACATTGTTATGTGGACAAAATACAAGTAAATAGGTTATTACACAAGTAAATAAAAAAGGTAATATGTGAATGACAAAAATAACGAATCAAACACCTAAGTTTTAAAAAACCATTTGCAATGTAAAAATTCCCATAAAAATGTACCAGTATTGTTTTGACAGTACAACTTCTATTATTTTACAGACAGTTCCTTCAAATTAATACAAGAACATTTAATTAATAAACACAGTGATTGTCTGTTAATAGATGGATACTGCTAATCCGGAGTGATTAATTCCGGAGTGATTAATTAACTTAATAAAGATATCTTTTAAGGGCGTAGGACCAACTTTGATATTCGGGGGTGGACATTTTATATTATTTGCAAAGTGTTGTTATTGTTTGTGGTGTTCACCTTACTAACTTCTGACATTTTGGGGGAAATCTGTTATCTGTTTGATGGAACTGTCTGTAAAATAATTAATACAATGTGTTGACAGGCTCATTCAGCATTTTAATACAACATGTTACAAAGCCAAAACAAATAAACCATGTCACTGATGAGATACTTTCCAGCTTACTGTACAACCACCAGATAATAAAATGATAATACTCTATGTATACACACCAGATTATATAATTACAATACTGTACATACACCAGGTCAATTTACACAGATTAATGTTAGATGAATATTTCAAACTAAACTATTGGTTTCTTTACACAATAGAACCATGGCATGATGAAATCAAAGCTACCAGATACACCACAACTGGTAAGTATCCCATCTCCGTGTGGGTCAAGGGACTACTTACTGTTTATTGAGCATGGCGCTTTTAACACCAGGGTTGCGGGTTTCATTCGCACTGTGGCCAGAAGTTTTTTTTTGTGTTTTTCATAGCATTTTGAGATAGCAGAATTGTTTTGGTTATAGCTGGTTAATAAATATATATGTTCAAATATTAATAGTGTTTAAAATATATATTTTCTAGTTCATTGTAATACTTCCTCACTATTTCAACATTTTTTTTATTAAACTTAAAGGGAGAGCAATAATACTGGCTGTAATTGGTCAATGTCAAATTAGAATGAATATGGGGGGTTGCTATGGATACGGAGTGAGAGAGTAGGAGTGAGGGAAGGACCTACTGGTCTTAAAAAAGTGTTAGCATGTGTCAAAAGTTACTGGGTGTTTCTTAGATTATTCCCTCACTTATCTGGAAAATGTATTGTAATCACCTAAAGGTTAGGTAAAGTTATATTTCCACGTGAAGTTTCAAGACTTTATGTATGGAGTGTATTATGCTAGCTAGTTTGCTAACTCACTAGTTTAAAAAAAAACTTTTAGTTTAACTGAAGCCAATGAACCAGAAACTGAAGCCAATGAACCAGAATGCTGACGGGACGTTTATGGGCAAAGGTACTGATTTTAATTACTTGATTGGCACATTCGAGTGAAGTTATCAAACCGTTTTGGGTTTTATTACTTTTTTCTGGCAAGATGTGTTTGTGTGTGTGTGTGAATAGGCTGTTTGTTTGATTGTGTACATTTGTGTAAAAGGTGTATTTCTGTCTTATGACAGCTTTAGTTGAAATAGTCTATAATTGATGATAAATTAATCCTTGATAATTTTTCATTTTTTTATATATGGTTTAATATTGTTTATAAAGTACAAGAAGAATATCTAATGACCTTGAAATACAATTAATTAGTTTATATGCTTGATGATTTTTTTGTTTGTTTTCTCTATTAGTGAGTAAGTAATACAATATAATTGACTCTACGGAGACCAAAAACAAAATAATTTATAGTTAACATTGGATTAGGGTAATTGAGAAAAATATACAGTATATATTGGTTATAATAACTTAGGGCCCAGTAAATTAAATTGACTATTTTTTACGTCAAAGTCTGCTAAGCCACTAGCTTTGTTAAAGGGTTTTGTCACGGTGCGTTGGTAGAGAGCGAGATAGAATGTAGGAGTCCTTCTATCGAGATGTTTATTTAGGGACACAATGATAGCCTAGCATACAGGAGACACTGACATTGGCAAATGAAGCAGAACTGCACAACGGTATAATAGCTCTGACGCGGTGTAGATGAGGTGGCTACTAAGGCGTACGCATGGCTCTATGCTCCTACTAATATCACTACGACTCATAACGTGGAGAACACACTTTGTGATAACAGTGAAACCAACAATCAGTCCACCTCATACCTGCTCCAGCAGTCCTAAACGACAGCCAGGAAACATCCACACGGAAGAGGCAACAATAATGCACAACATGGAACAAGCAAAGGGGTACATATATAGGGACACTGATTAATAACAGGGATCAGCTGTGGTATGGGGTGCGTTCACAAGGACAAGACAATATGTGCAATGGAATAAATACAGCTATGTAATGTCCATGGCTGACCACAGGTGGTACAAACCCAACCTGTGGCGAGTTCCATCCATTTGTGACAGGGCCTCCTGTTCAATTTCTGATGGACTCTATAATAATTCAAAAATTGGTTTACACGTCTATAATTAAAAACGTGACAGTAGTTTAAATTACAAACTCAAAACGAAGTCTGCTGTGCATATAGCAAATGTTTCATCGTAAGAATAATAATGACACGGGCGGGAGAATACCATGCTACAATTAATAAAACTATGAATTTTGTATTTGTTCTCAGTTCTTGGATAATAAATCACTTTAGTATTTGTAGTAACTTTAGTACAGCAGTTAAGTTGTAGTCTAAGGATTTAACAACTGGTATATTCTGTATGAGGTGTCTATAAATATTACTGCCTGCCCGTAAAAGTGTGTTATACTCTGGGGCTTGACGTAGATGGTAGTTTCCAAAATATCAATGTTTTTTTAAATGGTAATATCTAAGAAGTCAATCCTTTCTAGATCTCTCTCTGCTGTACAATTTAAATTTGGATCTAATGAGTTAAAAAATAAACTTTGTGAGGAGAATATATGTGCCATTCCATATCAGTAGGATATAATCTATAGGCTATATATTTTCCAAAGAACGACATGATGGTGATATGGATTTTTTTTAAACATCATAAATATAAATCTCTTCCCAGTGCCCCATGAATAGATTGGCATACAGTAGCTCAGGGCAAAAGCAGCACCCATCACCGTAATCATGAAAAAGCCTAAGTGAATTAATAAAGCATGTGAATATAAATGTTAACACTAATTTCTACTAATAAGTAAAAGGTGTGCTTACGTTTTTGTTTGCATATGGGGGTTGTGAAGTTTGTAAAAATGTGCATAATGCACATATTATATGCACTAAAATACAGTATTATAAAGAGAGCATTAATTCATATAGAGATAATACGGAGAGCATAAATACATAGATACCATATATATATTATACAGAGAGCATTAATACATATAGCGATAAGATGCATATATTATACAGAGAGCATGAATATATATATATATGATATTAGGCCAGCAGCATAGAGCCCTGTATTGCATTGCTGGTTTGCTATAAATATATTATACAGAGAGCATAAATACATATAGGGAACGCATGTACATATTATGCAGAGAGCATAAATACATATAGAGAAAGCATGTACATATTATAGAGAGAGAAATATCACAACCACAATGTGATTATTTAGATTAATAAAAAAGTGATGCACTGATGAAAAAATACATACATAAATAAATAAGTAAATTAATAGGAATATGTCAAAAAGAAACGCTTCAATGGATTTGATATTGGAATTTAGTTCAGGAGATAAAATGGATGCCGAAAATAAACCTGACAAGCTGAAAGAGAGAGAAGAGAGAGAGAGAGAGAGAGAGAGAGAGAGAGAGAGAGAGAGAGAGAGAGAGACAAGAGAGAGAGGGAGGGTGAGGGAGAGGGAGAAGTCAACTAGTGGAGCCAATACATTGTGTATGTAACCAGTGTATAATCAATGTATTTGCTAATCTTTCTATTTGCACATTTTACTATGCTCTGCAAAGCTTATATCACTCAAAATACCTTGTGAATTATGTTTACTTGGAATTTTGGATTGTTCTAAATTAATTTAGTTTTCGCTGGTGTTATATGTTATATTTTATCCCTACTTGCTTGTTCAATGTATACATTGCCATTTAAATTATTTTAATTATGGGATGGGGGGGTTGTTTACATATGTTATGTATGTGGTGGAGCCTACTCCTGGCTCTATCTGTCATGCTGTTCGTTCTGCCCACTACCACTGGGAAAGATTAAGGCTGACAGGAAGAGCACACGACAAGTAGAGATACATGGATCAGAGGTGACAAGAGAGATGAACAGAGGAAGATAGAATGGGTGAGCCGTCTTCTCTCACACATAATTAGGTTTGCATTAATGCACCATCTATAATGGCAGCTTCAGTTAATTACATCTGTGTTCATTAAAACCATCTGAGTGTTACAGCTAGGAACAGCAAAGTACCATCTAATACCTTTTAAATACAGAACAACTTATCTAATACCATGCAAAATACAATATACTAATCAGGTGACATCAAACGGAGGGTCCTATTGGTCAGATAAACTCCAGTGTGTTGCTCATGTTCATTGTGAAGTCATAAACTAAGCTTGTGCCAAACCAAACAGCTGGTTTTCTGAGCAATGTTCAGAATGATTAGGGCATGAAAACAGATTTATCTGCATTCCAGAGGTGTATTTGATCTACACCTGCACAGTTGCCCCAAACAGAAGTCACGCTGTTATGAGCAAGTGACCTGACATCCGATAAACTAAAGCTATTCATCTAAGAAATATGTCTGAACTCAGAACTATAAAAGGCTTCCCAAGGTCACATTGTCATTCATGTTTGTTTATTTATTTGTGCCTAATCCCTGTTGAACTGCCTAGTTCAGTTGAAGTGTTAAGTGTCTAGAGCTACCTAAAGCAATTTTATGGTGTGATTATAAACTTTTTTAACACGGCTGTGCTGGTGTTTTAGGTATGAGACAACAGGTTTTTAGCGCTGCTTAGTACGTGTTTCAACCACAATGCTTATTTTGACCATCCCGTTGTAGAATCACACTTATCCTGTGTCCGTTCTCCAGTTTATGCATTATTAATTCCAGCCTGCTTCGAACAGCACAAAATGGAAATTCAACACCTAAGTTAAACCCAATCCAGTTTTTCACATTTTTTGTGTTCTGTCTCCATTTTTAAGCCCCGCCTTCGCCAAATCATGATTCAAAAAATGCACATCGTTATTTCACGTATTTGATCCACTGCTTGTAGACTCTATAACACATGGGAGATTGATGTGTTTTTAATGTGGTCATTCATTTGACAGGAGTTTAGGAAGTGCAGCTCAGTTTCCACCTCATATTTTGGACACTGTGCCCAGTTTGTCTTCAATCAGGAGCCAGGTCTGGCAGTGGTAATCTGTCTTTGCAGCTGGGCCATGCTCACTGAGGACGTACAGTCAAGGTTTGTATTACCGCCAGGTCAATCAGAGAGGTCCAGGTCTCTACCCCTGTGTATTTCCTGTTCAGGGCATGGTAGCAATCCAATTTGCTAGGTTTGTTTTGTTGATTCTTTTTGACTGTGTCAAATAGTTTTTGTTTTCACATTATTTGGTTGGGTTTAATTGTCATGCTGTCCCGAGGCTCTGCAGGGTGTGTTTGTTTTTGTGAATAGAGCCACAAGACCAGCTGGCTTCTCTAGGATCATCTCTCTGTAGAAGAGGAATTTGTTATGGAAGGTTTGAGAATCACTTTACTTTAGCTGGTTAGGAAATTTAACGGCTCCTTTCTGCATTTGGATTATTAGTCTGTATGTTCCTGCTTCCGCTCGGCATGGATTACTTAAGGGGTTTATATTCCACTTTGAGGAGAATGTAGAATTCGGCAAGAAGGCTCAATTGGGTTTTGTCCCATTATCGGTCTGTCTGTCTGTCTGTCTCTCTGTCTCTCTGTCTGTGTGCCTGTCTGTGTGTCTCTTTGTCTATGTGTCTATTGTCTGTCTCTCTCTGTGTCTGTCTGTCTCTCTGTTTATCTGGCTGTGTCTGCTAGTCAGTGCTTCTGTCTGTGCGTATCTTTCTGTGTCTTGTTTTGGTGGTGTCGTAATCTTAACTGGGAGAGACGTATGTCTGCATGCCACCATTTTCTCCCTAATGTTAAAAACAATACATTTACTTAGATCTGAATCTACCTTGTGTTAAACAAACTCTATTTCTCACTATAACACACCAATCAAACTGTTTGCTCTCCCCCTCATAAAGCCAACCATCGGTCTCTCTGTGTGTTCTGGTTGGTACCCTAAGTAGTGCACGGCCTTATGAGAAGTCATTTGGGACACAACCCCTCTGATGAATTAGGGTGTCAGCTGGTAGCACAGCTTCTCCAGTTATAGGGGACATTTGTTTGTCTTTGCCTGTCATGACAGCAGCGGTCTCAATCAGTCCTGATGTGGCACAATGCCCCCCCCCCCCCCCCGATACTATCTGAATAGATCATTGGCATGGAGGCCGTACATGTGTATGCAGAGCTTCATTAAATGCTCATGTGGCTGTCAGGTCGATTGAAGAACATACTCAAATGTCCCCTCTTGCATGAAAAATATCCTCCCTTCTTCTCCACTCCTCCCTTGTCCTCCTCTCCCTTCTCTCTTTTCTCCTCTCCTTCTCCTATCTCCTCTTTCTTCTCCATGCCTGCACTCTCCTCATGTTAGTTGTGGGGTTAGGTCTGTGGTCAGCTGTGTGGTTAGCTGGCTTGTTACCTGGGTGGTTAGCTGTGTGGGTGGCTTGCTAGATGGTTAGCTGAGTGGTTAGCTGGATGTTTAGCTGGGTGGTTAGCTGGATGTTTAGCTGGGTGGTTAGCTGGATGTTTAGCTGGGTGGTTAGCTGGATGGTTAGCTGGGTGGTTAGCTGGATGGTTAGCTGGATGGTTAGCTGGATGTTTAGCTGGATGGTTAGCTGGATGGTTAGCTGGATGTTTAGCTGGGTGGTTAGCTGGATGTTTAGCTGGGTGGCTCGCTAGATGTTTAGCTGGGTGGTTAGCTGGGTGTGTGGTGTGCTGTGTAGACAGTCAGCTGGGTGAGTGATTTGCTCACTAAGGAGAGTAAACACTGAGAATTATTAAACATTGAGGAGAGTAAACACTGAGGAGAATAAACACTAAGGAGAATAAACACTGAGGAGAGTAAACACTGAGGAGAATAAACACTGAGGAGAATAAACACTGAGGAGAATAAACACTGAGGAGGGTAAACATTGAGAGTAAACACTGAGGAGGGTAAACATTGAGGAGAGTAAACACTGAGGAGAGTAAACACTGAGAATAGACAGTGAGGAGAATAAACACTGATGTGAATAAACACTAAGTGGAATAGACACTGCGGAGAATAAACACTGAGGAGAATAAACACTGAGGAGAGTAAACACTGAGGAGAATAAACACTGAGGAGAATAAACACTGAGGAGAATAAACACTGAGGAGGGTAAACATTGAGGAGAGTAAACACTGAGGAGAGTAAACACTGAGAATAGACAGTGAGGAGAATAAACACTGAAGTGAATAAACACTGAGTGGAATAGACACTGCGGAGAATAAACACTGAGGAGAATAAACACTGAGGAGAGTAAACACTGAGGAGGGTAAACACTTAGGAGAATAAACACTGAGGAGAATAGACAGTGAGGAGAATAAACACTGAAGTGAATAAACAACACTGAGTAGAATAGACACTGCAGAGAATAATCACTGAGGAGAATAAACACTGAGGAGAATAAACAGTGAGGAGAAGAAACACTGAGGAGAATAAACACTGAGTGTATACACTGAGGAGAATACACACTGTAGAGAGTAAACACTGTGGAGAGTAAACACTGAGAAGAGTAAACACTGAATAAACACTGAGGATAATAAACACTGAGACAGTGAGGAGAGTAAACACTGGGGAGAGTAAACACTGAATAAACACTGAGGAGAGTAAACACTGAGGAGAGTAAACACTGAGGAGAGTAAACACTGAATATACACTGAGGAGAGTAAACACTGAGACAGTAAGGAGAGTAAATACTGAGGAGAGTAAACACTGAGACAGTGAGGAGAATAAACAGTGAGGAGAGTAAACACTGAATAAACACTGAGGAGAGTAAACACTGAGGCTGCTGCAGGGCAGTTGAGGATATATAAGAACCAGATGGGGATGGTCGTTTGTGGAACGCCCTTCATCTGTCCCCATCATCGTCCTCCTCCCACTGCATCCCTCTTGCAGTTCCCCTCCCCCACCTGGTCCCTCTGCTTTTGAGCCTGGTTTAGCAGCCCCACCCTGGGAGAGCAGACCATCTAGGTCACACAGAGTCTTGGGGTTAGGCTGAAGGCTCTGACTCAACAGGCTGCTCCTCTCTTCTCCCCTCTCTCTCCTCCACACCCCCATCGTGTTTCCTGCCTTAGAGTCAGTTACTGTTGCTGCTTTACATTCACCCCTATCCTCCTCCCATCTGCCCATCCATTGCTAAGCGTACGTGGAGCAGGGTGACGCGCAATCCTCCCCCGCCCCGCAGGTTGCTTTACTGGGTCAGGCAGAGTCTGTCGGTCAGCCTACTGGCCACTACTGCTCTCACTGTTGTGATTCACGTGTTACACTCGTTACACAACATCCGTACGTATAGGAACTAAACCCACAGTGACGTTACTAACTAGTAAACAAACGTGGCCCCGCCCCTCCCATCATGTCGTACTCAAAGACGGCAATTGTTTGTGCCAGACTGGAACACAGAACTATCAAATCTGCCTACCTAATTATTAATCCCTCTTTCATTAGCTATGTGTTCTTCTACACACACACACACACACACACACACACACACACACACACACACACACACACACACACACACACACACACACGCACACACAATGTATTGGCCTTGTGTTTGATCTTATACAGAACCAAGTGGTCATTGATGTGCTGTTATTATAGCACAATACCACTTCACTTACACAGTCATTATGCTAATAGAACTATCTGATGTGCTTCCTCAGAGTTGCTAATTGAAACAGTTTGTCTCGTAATTGATTACACCACTATCTATCAACAGCATGGGGAACTCTTTCCGCTTCCCGCGCCATGGACCTGTTAGTGACAAGTACTGAAGCTTTTTTTTAAATAGCACCCTATTCCCTATTTAGTGTTCTACTATTGACCAGAGATGTATAGGACACTGTAGGGAATAGGGTGGTATTTTGGTTCCATGATCAGGACATGTTAGGGATTGTGTCATATCCTGTTTGATGCTCGTAATATTTAATGGCGCACGTTTATCTCCTTCAGACCAGACATCACGCTCGTCCGCTCTCATCCACTCTCATCCGTTCTACTCCGCTGTTTACGGCAAATTAAATCTGAATTTAGGGTCCAAAGGTTTAATGGCTGAGTGACACTTAGCTCACACGCGTCCACGGGAGCCGGGGATCACGCCAGCGCATCGCCGAGGGTAGCGGCAGGAAGGGGGTCAGCTGTTTAGACAAACAGGATTGAAGCTGCAGAAACAGATAGCAGAGAGGAGAAGAAACATAATAACAGAGAGGGAGGGAGGGAGGGAGGGAGGGACACATTGACTTCAGTGCAGCTTTATTTTTTTCTGGGAGCATTATATTTCCATGACTTGACATCCTAATGGTCTGGGTCATGCAGGCTGTAGGGTAACGAGGATCTCCCTCATCAGATCACTCAATAACTGTCTATTCACATCTTCTCTTCCCCCGCACTCTGTTTGTATCCCATCCTCTCCCCTTTCTCTCCCTGTCTCTCCCCTTTCTCTCACTGTCTTTCCCCTTTCTCTCCCTGTCTCTCCCCTTTCTCTCACTGTCTTTCCCCTTTCTCTCCGTCTCTCCCCTTTCTCTCCCTGTCTCTCCCCTTTCTCTAACTGTCTCTCCGCCACACACTCTCCCTGTCTCTCCCCTTTTTCTCCCTGTCTCTCCCCTTTCTCTCCCTGTCTCTCCGCCACACACTCTCCCTCGATGGAATGAGATCATGGCTGTACACTCTTAAAAAAAATCCAAAAGGATTCTTCATTTGTCCACATACGAGAATGTATGGTTCCAATGAGAACCCTTTTTGGTCACATGTACAACCCTTTGGGATCCATTATAAGAGTGTATTTGCATCACCCTGACCATTCCGATGTAGTTACTATGTCAGTCAATCAATCAATCAATCAAATGTATTTTATGTGATGTCATGGGGTTAGGTTAAGCCACTCCCACTATCGTTGTGGAAACGTCTCATCCTGATAACCATCTATAAACATACCTCTGTTCATCTCGTCTCGCAGTCGATAGTGTCACCCATAGATTCTAGAACCCCATGGGGTGTTCTGTGTTGCTAATTTTGAAACAGTTCCTTCATTAACACAGTAACAGAACCCTTCAATCAAAACCTTGATGAATAGCTTAACGGTGCATGTGTGCCACCAGCTAGTACAACCGTTTGCAAGGAAAAACCATACACAAGCTTTTAACTGTTTTCCTCCATTCATATCCATTCATATCCATTCATATCCATATCTGCAGAGTTATGTAGATACAATGGAATGTCTATGGCACCCTATTTTAAGCTATGGATTTATGTAATCCAATGTGATTTAGCTTGGTTAATTATCTGTTTATACAGAATGGTCATCAGCAAAAACTGTTTTGGAATAACTGTGCCCTGTTATCTCCACTGGGCTGTACTTTAATTTGTCCTGTGTTTATGACCAGATCCAGGAAGAAAATAAGCTTTTTGAGACAATAGGAATATGAGAAATTAACCAAACAGACTTTAACCAGACTATTTAAATGTGACAGCAGTATGGCCTTGTTGTGTCACGGAATGTTATTGTTTAAAAGGAATATCACATTATTGTCTGGATTGAATTATGTACTTTCAGAGCAGCATCTTGCCATACAGTATTAATCTCAATAGACATGTTTTGGCTGTTGGTCGTCAAGGTTATAGGGGAAGGCCATCCGCTATCTGAATATTGTCAGCACTGCCAGCATTATTAAGTGCTCTGGCTTGGTTTGTTTCCTTGAAACAGAGTTCTGTGTTCCATATTCTGTGTTCAGTATTATAGTGTTCTGTATTATATGGTCAGTGTTTCTTAGTGTTCAGTTTTCCTTAGTGTTGTGTATTCTATGGTCAGTGTTCCTTAGTGTTCAGTGTTCCTTAATGTAATGTAATGTATTCTGTGTTCTGTGTTCTGTGTTCCATATTCTGTGTTTTCAGTGTTCCTTAGTTTTCTGTGGGTTTTCATTGTTCCTACAAGGCTGTTTATCGGTCTAATTGCAGGTTGCCATAATGTGCATTTACCTTCTTCTACTCTGTCTTCACCTCCTCTTACCTGTTCTCTTCTCCACCTCCACATCCTCCTTCCTATGTTGTCTCCTCCCATTGGACAGCTTGTTTTGTGCTCCACTCAGTGAGCTGTCTTTAGATGAATAATCTTGCAGTAATGTGATTAGTGTGTTGCCATAACCATGTTAAATACATAACCTTAACGATGAGTCCCCGTGGAGGGGTGGATGTTGCTTGAACAGTGAAGAGAGAGAGATGCAGAAGTAATGTAGATGAATGTAGATGAATAGAGAGTGAGAGAGAGAGAAAGAGCGTGAGTTAGATGGAAACAATAGTAATGTAGATGAATAGAGATTGAGAGAGATGTGGAGAGAAACAAGCTGTGGGGTGGGGAGTGTACAGTACTTGTGGTGCCCCTGGGTGATCGCTGCATAATGTGTGAAATTATTTGGCATTTTGTTATTTGGGAGTTGTGTATTCTCAGGCCAGAGGACAGTGAGTGGGTAGGAATTAGATAGTGGGAGGAGGTGACCTTGAAGGTCCCTCTACCGGTCCTATGGCCCTGCTAGAGGAAGTGTTCGATACTGTAGTAAATAAGGGGCCGTTTGGGACACGGGCTGTCTTAACGATCATGAACAAGACAGTGTCCTAATCTGGGTCCCCCTCAGGAACCTTCTGACCTACAGCAACAGGGTTTTCACCTTCCATACCTAGTATTTTCCACCTCTTCCTCTCTGACTCTTCCTCACCACTCATAATAATATTTTTTTTTTTGGCAAAGTGCAGCCAGTTGCTGCTATTGATTATTTCTTACCAACCATCAAGGTCCTTCTTCTGTACTCGTCTTTGTTGTCTTCGTCTTTGTTCAGCGTAGCGTGAGAACGAGGCTGTTCCACAGCACCAGAGTGACCCTGTGAGGTCACCCCCCATGACGTGCAGCTCGTTTTCCTGTTGGCTTCTTAACGTTGAAGGATCCCACTCGGAGATGATTGGTGTTGACACGATCTGCACTCGAAACGGCCAGTGTCAGCGAGTGTCGTCACTTAATATTTGAGGTTTCCCACAAGACAACGGAAACTCAGGTGGTCCAACAGAGTGAAGTCGCCTCCCTTTGAACAGCGATCCTCTCCAATACCACCGATGTTTTCATTGGTCCCACTCCCCCTGCTTGCATTAAAGCTCTGACCTTTTTATTGGGTAGTTTCTTCCTTTGAAAGGGTGATGCCTACTCTTAAGCTATAGCCAATGAAGCGCCCTAATTAGAGAACCACTGAGTGATGGAGGGATGGCGGCAGAGGAGAGCAGGACACAATGGAGCAGAGGATTAAGAGGCAGCTTATCTCTCTCAGACAGGTTAGAGGAGGACAGGAGGCAGGTTTGGTGGAATACCGACGTCAGCCGCAGACATAGCCAGAGGAATATTGGTTACTTCCGACTAGGCTGACCTGGCGTTGCTCTCTTATCCATGTCTTTCATGAAGCCCAAGTCAGAATAATCCCATTACAGGCTCAGATTAAACCATGCCAGGGTGACAACTGATACACCTACTTGACTTCGGATGCTATTTGGTATCTATGAAACGCCTGGGTCAGAATTTGATTGAGGCTGTCTAGAAGTGGCACGTTCGGTTTCATTTTCTCCATGCGGAATCGATCAAGTGCAGCTAAAGTGTTTTAAAAAGTACAGTTTCTATATGAACACAGGTCATCCTCTATGTGGATGTGTACAGCCAACACTTCCCTGGTAACGTCATACTCTATACATGTGAGGATGTGTACAGCCAACACTTCCCTGGTAACGTCATACTCTATACATGTGAGGATGTGTACAGCCAACACTTCCCTGGTAACGTCATACTCTATACATGTGAGGATGTGTACAGACAACACTTCCCTGGTAACGTCATACTCTATACATGTGAGGATGTGTACAGCCAACACTTCCCTGGTAACGTCATACTCTATACATGTGAGAATGTGTACAGACAACACTTCCCTGATAACTGTCTGGTGTAACACAGGAGAGCTACGTTAGAATAGAAGTCGTCAGTCAATGGAGGTAGAGGCCTGGGGAGATTAAGAGGAGTGGAGAGAGAAGTGTGGAGAGAGAAGTGAAAGAAATGACTGTTCCAGTGCATTTGTGACGTCTTGCAGTGGGTCTGCAATTAGGGCTGATAGTTGAAGATCAGTGGCTGTGACCCTCTGGGCAAAGACAGGGAACAACGTCTCTCAAATAACACACTATTCTCTACTCTCCCTGGTCAAAAGTAGTGCAGTAAATGGGGGATAGGGTGTGAATTGTGAGGTGGCTAACAACCTTTGCTAACTACAGTGGATGTCTGTTGCAGGACTTAAAGCATGTATCAATGTCTCATAACAAGCCTGCAGTTCTAATTGAATATAACAGTTTCAGATTTAGAGCCTAGTACAAAACTGAACCATTTGAAAAACAAAGAATAAATGAATGATATAAGAGCAGTTTTCCATCAACATCACTGCTTTGTTGCTTTCATTCTTCCACTAACGAGGTTGGCAAACGTTGGTGGATATTTTGTCTTGTTATTCATTCTGTGCTGAAATGATCAACGTAACACTATTCTGACACGTTAAATGTATTTTCTATCCAGTGATATTCATAATTGTGATTCTCTGGATAACCTTCAGATTATGGCAGTTTGTAAGGAGGGGTTGAATTTCCATGTAAGAGATTCAAAGTAACATTCCAGGGCATTGAATCCAGAACTATTTGATACAGTCACTTAACATCTCTCCTTGTTCTAAAAAGTGGTGCATTGTTCTAAATCGCTGCCTTGCCGCACAACTTCATCATGGTGGCCAGGGTTCTTAGCTTGTTGCAGAATTCCAACGATGGCCAAGGCTCTATGGCACTGGACTACACGCACTTCTGGATCTAAGACTATGACATTTTCTCTGTGGTCAGACATAGGGCCCTATTTTAACGATCTAAGAGCATGGCGTGAAGTGCATGGCGCAAGTGTTTGACAGCAGATAAAAGGGTCCATGTGCCAGGCGCATGGTCTAAAATATTTGTACTAAGTGTTGTGAGGTTATTACTAATAAGTGTTATTACTATGCAATAAACCAATCAGAGATTCATTTCTCATTCCCTTTAAGAGTCAGTCACGTTTGTACCTTTCGCGCATTGCTATTATGATGGCGGATTTGCAACGTAATAGTTTTATTTGTAATCTTTTGCATGTTCGTGTGCTGCTGCGCTGCCCTGTGTGTGTCCAACAAGCATACTGTGCATGCGCTGTGCCTATGCCGTAGTTGCATTTGACTAATTTGCTGTTAAATAAACCATGACATGCTGCGCCATTGACTTTAGACCAGGTTTTTGTTGGTCAATGGCGCGATCACTTTCTGATGCCTCAAGATAGCATACAACCAGAATTATCCTGAACACACCTCCCTGTTAGACCAGCACACCCATGGGCACAAACATGGGCACAGGTGCATTTCCTATTTAAACAACGCGGGCGCCTGATGGAAAATTGACAACTGCGCTGGTCTTAAACTAGCAAAGACACTTGCGTTCAGACTTTGCGCTGTGTTGCGCCGGGTGCAAGTGTTAGCCTATGTGTAGTCACTATAGTCACATATAGCCCAGTGTAGCTGTAGTGTTTTAGCCTATGTATAGTCACTAGTCACATGTAGCCCAGTACTGCTGTAGTGTTAGCCTATGTGTAGTCACTCTAGTCACATATAGCCCAGTGTAGCTGTAGTGTTTTAGCCTATGTGTAGTCACTAGTCACATGTAGCCCAGTACTACTGTAGTGTGCTATCCTATGTGTAGTCACTATAGTCACATGTAGCCCAGTACCATTGTAGTGTGTTAGCCTATGTGTAGTCACTAGTCACATGTAGCCCCGTACTACTATAGTGTGTTAGCCTATGTGTAGTTACTTTAGTCACATGTAGCCCAGTACTACTGTAGTGTGCTATCCTATGTGTAGTCACTCTAGTCACATGTAGCCCAGTACTACTATAGTGTTTTAGCCTATGTGTAGTCACTAGTCACATGTAGCCCAGTACTACTGTAGTGTGCTATCCTATGTGTAGTCACTCTAGTCACATGTAGCCCAGTACTACTATAGTGTTTTAGCCTATGTGTAGTCACTAGTCACATGTAGCCCAGTACTA